>KN837080.1:557616-617905 GCA_000827215.1 Sphaerobolus stellatus SS14
CGGTAGAACCATTCTTGGGCCTCATCAGTTAAGCACTGACCCAAGAGTTGAAGTTGAATCTTACTTGCTCGAGGTCTGAGCAAGTTGTACATCGACATAAATCGAAGTATGCTTGCAACCCAGTTTTCAAACTTCTCTAGGTTACACTCACCGCTGTAAGTGGGAGGACTCCCCATCTTAACACCGGCTTTAGCCAGAAAGGATTTTTCTGGCTCTTCCTCATGTGAGGCATTCTGTACTGCCTGCCTCACCATCTGCTGAATACCGCTGTATTCAGAAGTCATATCGACTACTGCACCATCTAATTGTGCAGAGATAGACAAGGCTGGAGTGCCATGTCTAATGCTAGGTGCATTTCCCTCAGGCTGAGGTGTATGTGCCTCATTTATGGGATTTACCCCATAATTCCTGGATGGACTATTGACATTCCTTCCAGTAGTCGCACTGAACCGAACTTGTTGTTCAGGCACTCGCGAAGTCGCATGTTCTGGTCTAATTGGAAGCGTATGTTATGCACTTCCCAAGCAGCCTCCAGAAGTGCCTCTTCAGGTGCTTCCTCATGTAAAAGGTTATTTACCTTTTCTTCTGCCAGCTTGAGTTGTAGCTCAAGGGCACGGCGACTGCGCCTTGCGACCTTATTACTAAGGTTGCTCCAGTACTGTGCATTGGTGTCCAGTGCTGAAATTGTGTGAGAGACAGTAGTAAAATTGTCTGCATCAGAACGCAACTTATCTTTGATAGTTGCAGAGATCGTGTTCTTGATCTCTTCTCTCAAAGCATTCATATCAATGCTTTGCTGCTCTGTTATTGAACGCCTAGAATGTTCAATAGATTCAGGTATTTCCTGAATCCCCCTATATGCTGACAGACTAGGTCTGTCACACACATTACCACTCAATGGCTTGCGCCTAGTGGTAATAGGAGACGTGTCGCGTCTCAATCGCATGGACTCCTGTGAGTTCACGCGCATGTCATCAGTCACGCGAATGTCACGTGCGTAACGCGCTCGTGACTGATCGGTCACACGTATGTCACACGTGGCACGCGCATACCCTGTATGCACCTCACGGCCACACCTTGGCTGTGAGTCGTCACTCTGCTCTCCTCAAGCAGAATAATGGATATTCTCATGAATATCCTGGGAGAGAGGTGGCCAGGAGTACCGGTCACCAGGGACGCAAGAACGTGTTGTTCTCGCACGTTCCTCAGCTCCTGATCCAGGGGCTGACATCATCATAGACTTCTGGTCCATGATTCACTCAGTAGCTGCCTTGGCAGCTGCTTTGTCATGAACCCGGTTATTTCCGGGTTCTCGTGTCTTTCCGGACGCTTTCTTAGAGGGTACTATTAATAGTTCCCTCATTCTCGGGGACATCCTATTCATAGATGCCCTGATCCGGGTGAATAGAGTATTCATCCGCTCTGTCGCTTCCCTCGCGTCAGCAAGGACAATCTCAGCATTGTCCTTCAGAGTTATGAACTCTGAATACTCCTGGCGGAGTATTTTCACTTCACTAGCTGGGATAGTGAAGTATCCCTCTTCATCAGTATCTCCTGGCTCAGGAGATACACACTCAGGCTCACTTGGGGCATCACCGAGGTTTTGCCCTGACCCTGAGTCTAGACCCATTCCCCAAGGGGAATAGAAACCCTGAGCGGCTGTGCCCGAAGCATCAGCCACTCTCGGCAGGGAGTTACTGCCCCAGTGGGCAGTCCCTGAAGCTCCTGCCAATCGGTGGGTACTTAGACCCTGAGTGGCTGTACGGGAAGGTCCGGCCACTCTAAGGGGTGACTGTTCCCGGCTTGGGACAGTCTGTGCACCATATGCTGGTGCATATGGTTCATCTGAGTGCTCCGGGGCGAGTAGCTCAGGGCTCTGTTGGTAATCAACAGAGTTTGAGGGAGGAATCATCAGCTCCCTCTGGGCACCGTATGCTGGCGCATGCGGTTCATCTGGGTGCTCCGGGGTGAGCACCTCAGGGCTCTGTTGGGCATCAACAGAGTTTGGGGAAGGGATCATCAGCTCCCCCTGGGGGCCGTATGCTTGTGCATGCGGTTCATCCGGGTGCTCCGGGTCGAGCACCTCAGGCCTCTGTTGGGGGAGGAATCAGCAGCTCCCCCGAGGTGAGTCCTTGAATGGGCTCAGCCTCTCCTACAGCTAGAGCGGACAGCTCCTCTGTCCGCTTGCGAGTACGACGAGTGCTCATTGTGCTCTATATATTATTTGCAGAACTACAAATAATATAATGATTGACTTTTAGTTCAATCCCGTGGTACTACCGTGCTGCCTGGCACGTTGAATACCAAATAAATAACACACAATTAATGCGTGTTACCTATTAGAACTTTCGGGGGTCTGGAGTTCTAACCTGTGGTACTTCCGTGCAATGTAATTGCCCGTATAGTTGACTGCTAGTAGCAGTCAGCTGGGGAGGATGTAACAGATATAGGCTGTTATATCAATAGATATATTTATTATAATATATTTAATAACTAATATACAGGATATATTAGTATATGCGCTACATCTAGTATGTAGCTATTATTAGTGTGGACACCATAAGTGTCCACAACTGGCTGTATTTAGCATGCCGGCGCATTAGGCGCTGGCATACATATCTTTAACTTACACCACATTGTACTACCTACTCTTATATATTGAGTTCAGTTAAAAAAGATATAACAGTTGTTTATATCTTTAGTTCACACCTAGACTAACTGAACTCAATATATAAGAGTAGGTAGTACAATGTGGTGTAAGTTAAAGATATGTATGCCGGCGCCTAATGCGCCGGCATGCTAAATACAGCCGGTTGTGGACACTTATGGTGTCCACACTAATAATAGCTACATACTAGATGTAGCGCATATACTAATATATCCTGTATATTAGTTATTAAATATATTATAATAAATATATCTATTGATATAACAGCCTATATCTGTTACACTCTGGCCACAGAAGTTGGCGAATGTGTTGCTGGAGAAATCCAAGCAGAAATGAGGGCTGATGGTTTCCGCTCGGAAACGTTCCCAGGTGATTATTGGTGTTGAAAATAATCCCGGGCGGAAATTTATGGTTGTCCCCTGACACTTATAGTATATAAGTACACATATCTTAGCTAGTTTTCTCCAGTTGGAAATTAGCCTACTAGCCCATTAGCCATATAGACCTTAGTGTATATCATTCCTATACTCAAGCCTAGTGCTCATTCTCCTCTATACACTTCAGACCTCTATTACCTCTGAACCAAATACAGCCCTTCAAGATCTACTCCGAAGTCCTACCTTCGTTCAGAACTTCATTTGGGACTTTGTTTGGACTTTGTTTGGAACTTTGGTATTCGAATCCCCTCTTATATTGTTGGTTCTAATCTGTTCCAAATTAAGGACATGTACATTTCAAGAAGGCACAATCCACAACATTGAAGCCAAGTCCTTTGGTTCTAACCCTTTGTTCTTTAGTGTGACTTCATTCATTACTCTGGTCACACTTCAGAACCCTTCGTTAGGATCAGCCTGTAACAAAACACCTGTACAAGTGGTTTCTCACGGGTGCCTGTCATGGGTTACCTGCAGGTACCTGTGGGTTATCTGCAGGTACCTGTGGGTTATCTGCAGGTACTTGAGGGTTATCTAGGTGATTTCATATATATATCAACTACTACAGGGAGGGAGGGTCCCTATTTGCTACCCTGGACCCATATTTAACAAGTATTTCCCTTGTAGCATTGAATTAACACAAGTTTCAACATATTTACAAATACCTGTACAAGCATTCATTTAGCAAGGTCAATACCTCCACCCTTACAGGTATTTAAGCACCGGGTACCTGCAGATTCAGGTGTAAAAACCTGCAAGTATTTTCATGGGTGAACCTGCAGGTACCTGCAGGTGTGCAATACCCATGATCAGCCCTAGTTGAGGATCTAGGGCACAGCAACCAAATAAATTACATAGTTAAAGGACAAGTACACTGTGAGCCTCTAATGAAATTCCTCAAAGTGCATGTACCATAATGTCATCTGGGCTCTCCTGTTAGTGACAGATACATTTGTTAGAGTGTATAGAATATTGATGCACTAATAGGTAAAACCTGTGTAGCAGTGACTTGGATATGAACTTGGACACTGTAAGCAGCTCTACTTTGTCACTAGTTACTATCCTAAGGAACACATTAGATGTTTTAAAGGATAAACAGAGGTCTGTGCTTACCAGTGAAATTCCCTGCACTGTTCTGTCCACTAGCTTCTTGTTGAATTCGAGTCCCGAAGGCTGGATGGGAACTTCATCACTGAGAATGTATATGTAGCACAAACAGAACGGAAACCCACTTTCTGGTCTATTTTGATCAACACTGTGAGATAGGGAGGGTCAGATTTGGCAAGCACTCATTGACTTCAGTACACATGGTTATCTGTTCCCAACAATGTTGAGGTCCTGCAGGATGACGTGGCCATGCTCAACCACGCCAAAATAGGTCCCTTCTGCATACCCTTCAGTTGTTGTCTCAAGGAATGGACAAAGTGTACATGACCTTGAGCCTAAGTGAGTCTGCGATTTGCATTGCTAAGTGCTTAGGCCATAGGATGGCAGTGGTACGACTCTAAGTTGTGACAGTCCGCATTGGTCCTAACATTGTTCCAAACAGCGGAGTTGGTGATACTCAGAATAGTGATGCTGTAGCGAGACTAGTGAGTGCTAGCGGCTATTTAACGACATAGCAGCTACTACTGTCTGTAGGAAGCATGGGATACTATGGAAAAATCAAGTGTTGTTGACAACTTTCCTGATGTTGGGCGTGTAATTAAAGGCACCTCTCTTGGAGTCTGCACATTAGCAGTAAAAGAAATGTCTAAGCCAAAATCTATTCGAGATCTTCAAATAGTACAACCTTCAATCTTACTATCAAGTATGTGCTCTCTTATAATTAATCTCCTCTGAGAAGACCTCTCTGAGTCTTATGGCCATGTGTTATTTTAGGCATCCACCCATAGTTTCCTTTTAATATAGGGTTTCTTCTCTTAGATATGTGGAGCAATGGCGGAGGTAGCTGTTGTCGTGATATCATTTGAGTCGTCCCATTGAGGAACCTAGGCTGGTCAGTGCTGGTGGTACTAAATACCTTGCCAAACTCAACGTGACTGTCAGATACTATTACTTAATTATAACTTGGGCTACTAGTTCTCTATTTGTTCGCCTTCCAGATGTTCTTATTCCATACGTCTTGATTCAAATACGAACGACGGCAAGTCTACTGGTATCGATTGTCTTCCTCAAGTTTGCCCTCCAAGTCTCCCTCGTATGGATTATGTAGGATCTTCTATTCTTTTTGGTACCTCATTATGCATATTTTTTGCAGCCTCTTGGTGGCTGATTAGAGGTTTGCTAAGCTCACCTCGCTTACCACGTCCTCCTGGGCCTAGACGACTTCCTCTTGTGGGAAATCTGTGCGATATTCCAAAGGAAGAGCTATGGCTGACTGTTGAAAAGTGGTTTGAGCATTATGGTAAGCGGATAATCTCCTATATCGCCTTTATCCGAGTTAGACTTCTACTAGGTGATATGGTTTATTATCAAGTCTTCGGGCAAGGCGTTCTTGAACTAGGTTCTCTGAAAAGAATACACGATATATTTGATAAACGTTCCAATATTTATTCGTCTCGAGCGACTACAGTAATGCTCAATGAGTTGTACGTATAGCAATGATCATGTTCAAACAGGTTACACTCATTATCAGTGTCATCTTCAGATGTGGATGGGAATTTCGCATTGGAGCATTACCCGGCGTACGGCAACCGCTGGCGTCAACACCGTCGTATATTCCATAACCATTTCAATATGAATGTTGTACTTAAATGTCAATCAAAGCAAATCAGAGAAGCTTATTCTTTGCTTCTTCAATTATTGCGCAATTTCGATAGTGCCGCTCATGCAGCTGATACGCCAGTACGTACCTTATGCTTATCGACAGTTTGGATCTGCTTCACATGTTTATCAGTACTTTTGCGGCTGTCATAGTGGATATAACCTACGGTTACAACGTAAAAGAATATGATGATCCTTTCATTGGGTCCTTTCATTGGGTCCTTTCATTGGGATCACAGAAGTTTCTTTAACTGCCTTCGCTGAACCGGCTGTCCCTGGAAGATTTCTTGTCGATATCATACCGATTCTCCGCTATGTACCAAGTTAGTTCCCAGGTGCTGAATTTAAGATATTAGCGAAGAAATGGAAGGCGGCAACCACAGAGATAGTCCACAAACCTTTCGAAATTGTCAAATCTGATTTGGTAAATCTGATACTCCTTAACTCCTGTGGCTATCTTCTTATTTACCTGAATTTGTGCTCTACAGAGTCAGAAGAAGGGGATGGCCAAGCCATCCATAGTTACCTCAATGATTGAAGAGATGCAGACTGGGAAATATAATAATCGCCCACTCGAAGAGCTCATATACAAGAATGCGGATGCGATCGCTTTCGCAGGTGAGCTTTAATAGTTAATCTTCTTACATCATATTCTATTAACATACGCTTAAAAGGAAGGGCTGATACTATAAGTCACCATAAGTTCAATTAGCATTCAACGCATTCAACGGTGATCTGCTTGCCACTGACTGTTTTCGCAGTATATACCTTTTTCTTGGCGGTAGCTATATATCCCAACGCCCAGAAGAAAGCCCAGGCGGAAATTGATCAAGTGGTGGGAGCAAATCGCTTGCCTGGATTCAGCGACCGAGAATCACTCATGTACGTAAATGCTTTCATTAAGGAAGTTTTGAGATGGCAAAGTGTTGTTCCTCTCAGTAGGTGTCTCAGGTTAAATGTCTTCAAAGAATATATTAAGATATATACCTTCAGCGATGCCGCGTATGTCCACTAAGGATCATGTTTATGAAGGATACTTCATTCCTAAGGGGACTGTTGTCTTGGGGGGGGGAGGCGTGGTAAGACTTACTTTTGTTACATATTAGTATTTATTATTAAGCTCTTTACAAAGGTCAATTCAGTATAACCCCAATATTTTCAACGATCTACTCGAATTCTCTCCCGAACGTTTTCTGAAAAATGGGAAATTAGACCTCGATATCTTAATGTAGGTTTCGGGTTTGGAAGAAGGTACGTTTCAAACACGGTATTTGTATGTCAAGTGTCTGGTATATGTTTATTTAAATCTTTTAGGATATGCCCTGGACGATTCTTTAGTGATACCTCCATGTATGCCGTGATTTCATCCGTCCTGGCAGTCTTTGACATTAGTGCCTCGCTTGATGACATGGGGAGACCCAAGCAACTGAAATGCGAAATGACCAGCGGAAAGTTAGTGTCGTACGTAACATATACTATCACGAGAAATCCATTGACAAGTTTGAGATAGGTATCCCAAACCCTTCGGGTGTGTCATTCGACCGAGATCAACCGCAGCCGCTGATCTCATACGAAATAGTCAGGTGGCGTAATTAACGGAACCGATGGGATTTGAAGTACTTTCATACGCTCAGGTTTCTCATGTTTAGTTGTCTTTGTGCTGGTCGTCAATATACGAGATTTAGGGTTGTAAGTCTGACGGGCATCTTCAAGTTAGACTCAGTGGTGTCTGCTGCGCGGGGCTATAAGCGACTCCTGAGGAAAAAGGAGGACTCCATTCGAGTACTAAGAGAACCCGGATATCTTTCAAAGAGGGGCTGAAATTTCGCTGACATTAAACCATTTGTCAATCTGAGGAGGCCCTGGCGGCGATATGACGAGAGGTTTAGTAGTATGGGGTTCTGTATCATTTTCTATGGCAGATATCGGATTCCTTCAAGTGGCTATTAGCAGCTGATTATAGCCATCTCCGCTGCGGCCGAGAACCAGGTTGGCCGAAGATGTCGTTCAACTTAAAACTTAAAATTTCGCTTCTATTTTCTAATGACTGGCACTCAGAAATTCTTTCCTAAACTCAGATACAGTTTCGTGCCATCCAATATAATCAATATGCCTGTCTACTTGCCTACCCCACCGTCATAATTAATACTATAGATGGGCAACAGACGCATATATTCGGTTCTAAATAGATATGCAAGTCGGCAGCTCAAGAATTCACAATTGTGTCAGGCAGCCGACCGGTTGTTATTAACTGAGAAGGTATTTCGGAAGTTAACTTGTGAGAGCCCACAGTGGAAAGGCTTCGCTATCTCAAAAGACAATATTGATACCACTATATTGGATGAAGTGTCCAAATGAGGGTCCTTGTCCCATAAGGTCTCGTGCCACTACATACACCATGACGGCGGACTGACTCACAATGTCACCAGGGTACTCTACTGTACAGAGCCGAACCCTGGAATACAATTCTGCCTCGCTATACTACCCGATCCACTTCTCATATAGCAAACTTTAGCCATCACGCACTGTGTCGTATTGCAAGGGGGCGACAGGATAGAACTCTTGCCTTGGAAGGTCGTGAAAAGTTCAACCAGAGAAGTGTTCTGCAACATGCCTGGGAAAAGGTGAGAAAGGATTTCATCAGCTTCGGAATTATATATAAGATTTAATGGCACCCACCCTCTGTAACATGGTGCCACCATGTGGCGTTGAGTGGGTCGGTCGCACCCCACCCTGGAACTACCGCTCCATATGCTTCGCGAGTGGAATACTCGAACGCATAAGCCGGGCCGAACTTGATTTGGTGGTCTAAAGAAGGGAATGTTGAGACATCGCTTACCCAGCTGAAGACAGACACAAATTTGTTAGGTTATGGTGCCACGAGTAATGGAAGATTGATTATACATACGTGCTAGCATCGATGATGTTGAATGTCTGTAAAAGATGAAAACTTGTCAATGTGCGATCAATGCGGAGAGAGAAGAACATAGCAGAATTAGGGCAATGGACATACCGATGAATCAACTTCATAAACACTTGATAAAGGAACAAGAAAAAAGGAAGTCAGAGAACTTTGTCGGGATGAACAACTCAAGTGGTTCTTACCGGAAACCGGAATTTAGGTTGGTCAGAGGGGTAATGCTCGGAGCAATCTGTGAAGAAGATCAGTGACCATCCGAAGGTCGGATTTTAAAGAGCCGAACCCATGCAACAGTTTGTGCATTTGCTGCATTAATATTGGTCGCATTATTGGAATAGAAGATCTAAGAATATTAAGTATGAATGAACGAATATTGTCAGAATGCCGATCAGTCACCCACTGAAAATTGGTCTTCGTGAGTGTGCCCGAAGAAGATATTGGCGATGACATGAGGCGAAAACCTGTCAACACTGTGAAAGGAGTCATCGTCAGACAAAACATCTCAGACTATTGAATGCCAGTAAGATACATTTGATAGACTGGGTATGGGAAGTCAGACGTTTAGTGCTTCTAATAACGAGAACCTTGATAACTTACAAAGGTTGGTGGGATTCTCAAGCGGATTAGTACCATCCCTGATCGCGGACTAAGTGTAAATTCAACGTGAAGGATTCTGGCACTTACCATCCCGAGAGAACATGTCCAATAATCCATACTAGATATCATGGTTGAATGGAACAATAACAGCATATCGGTGAATCCTTCACTAACCTCGGTCTCCCGTATCTTCCGCATCTTGCAACTCATCCGTCAAAAATCTCAACATGCCCGAATTGTCCGAAGTCGTGAGATTGATGTAATTGAAATAGTTTGCTCGATACCCTATCATGCACTGATTACGAAAGGATCCACTTGGAATAAAAATTTAACCTACAAAGATCCGTATTCAATGTAATTATGCGGAGGCCGTCTTGTCGCTGTACACTATAGGCGCCATAGTGAGCTTTCGCTTGTTGAACTGTCCCAGCAGAGAGCCAGCCTTCGTTCCGCCAGAGATCCGCCACATGATCGTAATTCCTAAGGGAAAGCGCAAATTTAATAATAAGACATAATCATGCCTCAGTCAGTTCACGAACCAGCTAAATTGGGAAGCAAGCTGCCCGCCTATACTATGCGGTGCATCTTGGGCTCTGAGAAGAAGAGATTACTCCACAATTTCTTAATAAAGAAAGTTTTCAACATACTGATTATACGAGTCATGATTCCCCAGAGCAGCATACACTGGGCCAGATCCTAATTGACGTTTGAACAAGTCATACAGAACGGTCTAGAGTGGCTCGATCAGTAATCGAGTATTTGATTCGATATGATCCCTAAGGCCATACATACCTCCGTGTATCTTATGTAGTCCCTGTTGTGATCTCACATTAGAACACGCAAACAAACATAATAATATCAAGGCTAACCGAGAGAGTTGATTGTCCGGATCATGGCTCACAAGATCTCCCGTGTATACTGTAAACGCAAAGCCAGTTTTTTCCGTCCCAGCTAGCACAGGTATGGCTTGAAGTGCGGAAAGCGCAAGCGCGTATGGCGTGTCGCTTGAGAAGAAATTGTGATACTTAGAAAATAATCGAATATAACCACTTTATTGCCTACATACCATTTGAAGGTTCCGAATCGGGGCGCGGGGAATGAAGGGGCATCTGGGAAAGCCGTATTGGGATTATTATCACGGCAACAGGTTCCACTGGTGCAATTCCCTTCCGCTCCTGTGGCATATCCTTTTATGATTCAATGTTAACGCTGTTAGCCATATTTGCAATAGCCTACACGCACTAGGATCAAGATGGAAATCACTTAAATGCAATACTTTGAGTCTTTGTCCACTTGGTTTCTTAGGCGCTGGCAAAGGATTAGGTTTAGGACTCTTGAACCACCCAGTGAGATTTAGCGGCGATGTGGGGGGCAAAGGGCATGCCGAGAAGAAATTCTGACAAAATAGCTGCGAAAGGGATAGGTAAGTTCCGCAGTGGGGTCGACTCCATGACAGGCAAACTTACTTGGCCATCGTACCCGCCTATGTCGGCATTGGCGACTACTTGTGTGATCACAGATCCTAGGCCGAGGATCGAGTAGGTATCCCCGCACGTGCTCTATTCGCGGAAAATGCCGTCCAAAGGAATGTAAGATGATATTTTAAGCAACGCCACATAGTTACGCACAGATAGTTCAAAATGGTTACAGAGATTTACTGCCAGAGTAGGAACTTGAGCAGGGGAGGAAAGTGCGAGGAATTTTACGATTTCCAAGGAAGCTATGCATTTCTGACAGGAATTAGATCCTATTTAAAACACAGTTAAACTCAGGCCAATACATTTTCTTTCGGCTGTCTTACCAAAAATAGGATTGGAATTGATATTCACGATTTGCTCGAAGGCACTATTGAGCAAAAGGGAACTGCCGGCTGCCGGAGGAAGAGGATGCGGATCGACAGTGTTATTCAAGGGAATCGTTTTAGGATTTGTCAAAGCTGACGGATAAACTGTGTGCTATCGAGGTTGAAGGTCGTGTGAGGCGAACAGGAGTCGAATGGTTTGATTAATGATCTCTCGACTGACCAGTACGGGATCCGATATAACAGGTTGTACTTGAGCACTTGTCGCAGTGGGAGAATTGTAATACTTGGAGTATACAGATGTGGGAAAGGCTCCGGGGGCTGTGAACGTCAAAGGGGTCGCTGGACTCCCTTGAGTCGTCAGTGCAGCGGATAACGCCGCTGAAGCGACTGCAAAAGTCAACTGCTTGTAGACCATCGAACCTCCGGTGGTTGTGACAGTCCAATTCATGGCTTCTTGTACAGGCCCTTCTTTATAAGAAGTCTCCCATATTCAAACGTGCGTCGCGGATTACGCCGCTAGCCTGAATCATGGGAATATTATGGCAGACGAGTCACGTGCTCCCGCCGTGCCTGTCCATGGACCACCAATCGTTGCAAAAAATAATTTCATAAAAATAGAGTTTAATGTTAATGAATGACATATTTGAACCAAGCTACTATAATCTTGATGGTACTGTATTCCATGGTCAGGGACGTGGCATCGTCGAGGCCAGCCACGCGTATCCGAAACGAAGCCTGAGGTAAGTATTTGGCAGTTGAAGCATCCATTTATAACGCGATACGCTTACCTGTTTGTATGAAAAGACAACGAAGTCGGCAATCTGTTATAAATAAATAGGGGTTCTGTTAAATTCGTACGGATTATACCTTGCGGAGACGATGAGCCGATTGGAGCTGTGATGTACCCAGACTCCATTAAATATTATAACTGCAAGGTTCGCTGTAAATATGTCAATAAAATCTGGCGACATATGTAGCGTGGGGAGCGGGCATTGCAGGAGGCTTCCGATCGGAGGGCCGCAAAGAAGTTATCTGAACTTATGCGGCCACTGAGGCCGATCTGGCTCATGTCGTCCTGAAGAGAATTTCAAGTATTGAGATTACTTTAGCATCCCCATACGGAATGAAAGGCTAACAGGCATTCCGGAGCTGTAGCGAAGTCGTTGTTTGTCTGAATGGAACACTGAATAATGAAGTCCCTATCAAATTACCTGAAGATGTATCGATGCATCATCTAACGGGCACTAGACAGACATTTGAGCTTGAGAAGCGGCGTTAAGGCGGACACGTGTTTTTAAGATGCACACTGGCTACTGCTGGCTGCCTGAATTTTACTCACATTGAATATTCAAATTAATTATAACAAGCAAATCAAGTTCACTTCTTATGGTGCATAAATACATTAAAGGAAGCTGAATCCTGCATAATTAGAGTTGTATCGTGTTCTACCTCCTGCGGTCGGGTCTTATTGTTGTAACTGTTAACCCGGAGGCGCTGAAGCGGACTCTGGATTCCAACCATAGGGAACTTAGTGACATCGGCTCCATGTAGCTTACTACCATATAAAGGTCCAATGATATACCCCCACCAGAAGCTTCAATCCTGCCTCTCAGCTTCGAGGCTCACTCATGGCCATCCCAGCTGAATTGCTATGTCGAGTCTTTGGCGAATGTCGGAAGATGGATCCAACTGCCCCCACGACGATTTCGCATGTCTGCAAATCGTGGAGACATATCGCCTTGCAATATGGTTCCCTCTGGATCTCCGTCGAGGTGGAAAACAATCAAAAGGTTTTGGAACGCGCAGAGGAGTGGATACGCAGAGCAGGGAATTTATCCCTTGAACTTTCCATACGTTATAAAGGGGCATCCGATCAAGATATCATGGGTTGGCTACGCAGAAGGATTAGGGAGGTCAAGTCGATAACGATCATCCACATCGGAAAGGACTCAACCAATTATATCTTACCATCTCTCCCATGTCTTCCCCTCCAGCAGTTGGAATCCTTTCGCATCCTTGGGCATGAAGATATCGATTTGGATTTAATCCATATCGCCTCGATAATCCGCGGAGGACGGAACCTCAAAGAACTCCATCTTTCGGGAGTGGCTGGGCTAAAATCCCCTCCTGTTCTCAATGGTGTCGCCAGTCAACTCACCCACTTGTCCATCGGGGAATTTTCGCATATTGATTATGCATTTCCTCTCCGTGTGGACGCCATCTTGGATATCCTTGCTTACTGTGGGGGTCTGGAATCTCTGGATTGTCATGCATTAGGGGAGGAGGAAGGGGAGGAGGATCCGCCGACCATCCAACTCCCCAACCTAACCCATCTGTCAATCGGGGATGGTTCGGAAACCTGCCGATTGCTCCTCTACCTTAACACGCCGAGGTTGAAAACCCTCCAGCTCTCAAAAGGAAAAGTTCTATTATATGAACGCGGCGTCGAGGTCGAAATGCCCAGCTCGGTCCCCGACCGGGATGGATATTTCGACTTGTTCGTCGAATGCGTACAAGGCCTATACGAGAACTGCCAGCCCCCAATTACACGCATAATATGGAAGAATACAGATGTCGATATCAAGATCCTGGCTCGCTGCTCCGGGTATATCCCTCGACTTGAAAAGCTGACGATTATCGACGTGGGCCAGCTTTCATTGGATTTCCTAGGACTGGCTGTATTGCCAAGTATATACCGGTCATTGAGATCTATAGACACTCATGGATGTTCTATTGACCCGGAATGGGCCAAAGCGTTGGCGGAATTGCGCTTTGAGAAGGATCATCGGGTTGGTCCTAATTCCTTCCAACTGCCGTGATGCTAGTGACATATCCCCCATCAGGGTAACACCATTGATGTGAGAGATTTTACTAGGATGCGAAAACAAGCTTACTGGTTGATAGGTTATCCCGACGTTTCAGGAAGAATATTGGAGTTTCTTCAAGCTGTTCCGAGTCATCCCCTTCCCTCCCTCCCTCCCTCCCTCGTGTATATAATTGAGTACTTTGGTGGACGTGCTCCATTGGTTTGTAACATACATATATCGGATTAAAATCAGGAAACATTGGGTATGCCAGAATAATTAGAATATTTCTGGATTCTCCGTCGCCAAACCTCATATTGCCCATATTCAAGCTCTACTCCTTTGGTCGGCTGAATGCACTGTTGCGTGTTACCATCCACTTTGATTATTCCTTCGTACTACCACCTCCACGAGCGCGGAACAATATGAGCTTCATCCATGAGCTGCAACTGGCACGACAACAGTGGTGGATCGACTGTGGGCAGGTCTTGGATGATGGGGCATAGCGGATCTCCTTCACACTATGTGTTTGCTGCATCCTCTTTTCTGTACGCTGTTGTGTACTTCTCGAGCCGCTGCGAGCATATTTTTCTTCAGACGCTGCAAGCGTATCCTCTCTGACGCAATGTGCGTATTCCTTTCTGACGCTGCGTGCGTATTCCCCTTTGCGCTGCGTGCACCTTTCTCTCACACTGTGTCCATAATTCTTGGTAAATGTCACCTCTGGTTTCTCTTTTCGCTCCGTGCGCCGTCTTAATGTACACATCTTCGTCTGTTTCCCCGCCGGGCCGCAATGACGTCGTTGGGCGATCCACGGAGCCAATACAGTCTTGCCTTATACTTTATCCGTGTATGTAAAATTTGTATTCCGCATGCTACGGTAGGCGCGAGGGTTGCCTCTATGATACAGGGGATACGTGACCGTCTAGGCAGCATGTGGCTGCGGTGTGTTGTGAGCGTAGGCTAGAGGCGACATAGCATGACACCAGGCAGCAACCCGGCGTTCCGTACTGGGACCCATGCCGGCTTTTCCTCCTCCTCCTCCTCCTCCTCCTCCTCCTCCTCATTAGAGATAAAACCTCGATCGATGTAGGCAGTACAGGACCTAAATGAACAGGTGTAAATCAGTGAGTGACCCTCTAAACTTAATTCAGGTTGCAAATAGGTTGGCGGTATTAAGACATACCGTCGGTACCGAACAGAATCACCACACCGATTTGTGCCTCAATTTGGGTAAACAGAATCGCAAATATTATTCCACGGGAGTTGTTGTATGCTGACTCCTGCCTGAGAGAGAAAATGATTTTTAATTGTGACAAACCAAATTGGGAATGCCTCCGCGGTGACCGTGACGTGACAATGGCCACTTGCTCATGCCCATAAGCCTCTGCTCCTAAGTTTATGCCATCTCAAGGCGTTCCTGTCTTACATTCCCGTGCAAACAGCCTTTTTAAACTTTATAAACTCTTATTGCTGCTAAATGGGTCCGAAGACTAAGCCGACCATAGTGGTGGACAATGGTGCCCACACCATCAAAGCCGGACTCTCGACCGACGCGGATGCCAAACCAAAGTACGCATTCCATTGTGTTTTCGTTTCACATGTGTATTAAACATCATAGAATCCTTTATAATGCGGCGATTCGGTCGAGGGGAGATAAACAGTTATATATAGGGCAGGAGTTCGAGAAATGTCGCGACTACGCGTCGTTGACCTATCGATTATCGTTTGAAAGGGTAAGTAACTCATTAAGAATTCCATCTTGCCTTAATCAGACTTGCTTATTATTCTAGGGCTATCTGACAGATTGGGATGTCCAGAAGGCTGTCTGGGATAATTTATTTGGGAAAGACGGATTTTCGGTATGCATCACTTATTGTTATTATGCAGCATCTCTTATCATTTTATATTTATTAGGTGGACTTTCCAAATACCTCGCTGCTTATCACGGAGCCTCCGTTTAATCCTCGTTTGATCCAAGAAAAATATGATCAATTGATTTTTGAGGAGTACGAATTTGGGAGTTATGCGCGATGTCCTGGTATGTCCGAGTTGCTATCATGATGATTAAAATAATGGTAGCTGATTACGAATCCATATGCGTAGCCGCCGCTCTTGCACCACATGGGAATCTCTTTCCGGGCGGCCCATATCCAGATTGCTCTATCATTATTGATTCTGGCTTTAGTTTCACACATGTCATCCCTATGATGCATAACTCGATTTTGTGGAACGGTGTGCGAAGGTATGTTGCTTTTTTTTATTTCTTTAGGGATTTTTCTAAATCTTATTGCTAAAGAATTGACGTCGGAGGTAAACTCCTTACAAATCATTTATCAACCCTCGTCTCGTTCCGTCAATGGAACATGCTTGATCAAACGTACATTGTAAACGATGTCAAAGAAAAATGCTGTTACATATCTTCGACGTTCAACAGCGACCTGGAACGGTGTCGGTAAATACTTCAATATTATATTAAAGTCCTGCCCTATTAACTCAACCCTTGTTCACAGGAAAAATCCATTGCAAATGTCTATGCAATATGTATTACCTGATTTTTCACGAAATCGACGAGGTTATGTCTGGGATCCTAACACAAACGAGCCAGTCGAGGAGTCGTCAGACGAAAAGTCTATGGAAGTAGACGATGATCATAGATCGCTGCGACAGTCAACTGCACCGACGTCTACGGATCAAGTCCTCTATATGACGAACGAACGATTTAGTGTTCCTGAGTTGATATTTAGCCCCACTGATATAGGTAAGTACGTCGTTTTCTCTGATTTGTTGATCAATAACAGGCTCCTAGGTCTTCAACAAGCGGGTCTGGCCGAAACGGTCGCAGACGCCATTTCAGTTCTCCCTGAGGACCTGCAAGGTCTTTTCTGGGCAAATATAGGCTTAATTGGCGGAAATTCTTGCTTCCCTGGCTTTTCAGATAGACTGTGAGTGGCTCCATTGATGATGTCATGGGTATATGTTTGATCCAAGGTCTAGACGCCAGGAGCTGAGGTGCTTGGCACCTGTAGAGTATGATTTGCAATTATATGAGGCAGATGAGTACGTGTTTGTTCCTTTGCTTCTGTTCTTTGCTCAATCATACTCTCCTAGCCCGATCACACAGACATACACAGCAGCCCATGCATTTGCCAATTCACCCAATTTTGCTTCCGTGTCTGTTACTAGAGAGGAATACAACGAAGGGGGCAGTAATGCTTGTCGGAGGAAGTTTCGATCGTTTGATTGGGATCCGCTCAAGGAAAAGGTTGTCCAGGCTGCGAAGCCCACCAGGAAGGAGAAAGAGAGAAGTGTTAGTCGCATGGTGTCGGATGAATCTGAAGAGGACGAGAGTGAAGAGGAAGGGAAGATCGGAAGAAGGGGTTCTACGAAGAAGAGAGATAGACCAGCGATCTCGAGGCCCAGGAGGAGCAATCCTAAGGGGAGATAATGTGATCTTGGTGTATGATGGTGTGTCGAAACTTATAAAGTCTTGTACCATGCTTTGTTCAATGATATATTCTTACATCAAATATGGTACTGTATTATACATCAACGGTATCTTAGGTATAAGATATCTGAGAAATCCCGATCTATGATTCACATAGTACGTCTGTGACGTACTGTCGCCACGTGTTTGGTTCTCGGTCGAGCAGCCATCGTAATACGTTCGAGTTCCCGGTCAAACCCCTATCACAGCGTTACCTCAAAAGTCAAAGCAGTCAATGACAGGGAGCTACATACCATCGATTGTGATATACAATGATTCGCTCCATAGCATCTTCCGCGTACTCGCTCTGTATGATCCTACCCTCCTTCAACATGGCGATATAACGCTGTACAGGGATAACCTCGCATTGGACATCTCTTCCCATCACATCTTGCAAGATGGCAGCGACCTCCTTATACGTTTTGTTTTCTCCGACGAGTTCGTACGTTGCACGATTATGTCGCACAGGATCCATGATGATCTGGCGGAGCACGAGACATAAATCGCGTAGATCCAAAAAACCTTGCTCCACATCATCTGAATACCCTAATGGAATCTTTCCTGTCCGCATGACGTGACCTAGAGAAACATTCTGCATGTAATTTGTTGGCTGCAAAGGCGATGCGGTCAGAGGTGTAAATGGGTATGAGACAATCCATACCTGCAAGATCGTGTAGTTCATACGAGATTCAACCAGATATTCTTCGACTCTTTGGATCCAAGTCAGTCTTCGTCATCGGACGAATAATAGATACGTACTGTAGCTTTAGTTTATGCGTTACCAGCTTGCTTCTCATCGGATGTAAGACACTGCAGAGAATGAAGTGGCCGACCCCTGCAGATTTCGCAGCTTCAATGACCCCGATCGCCATGGCCTGAGGATAGGTTAGAGAGAAAAGTCTGCTAGTTGTGAAAAGGTATCGTATATACTTGCAAAAACAGACTCACCGCTTCGTTTTGATGGATGCTAGGCCCATTATGCACCACTAAAGATACGTCTTTGAAGGCCGGTGCCAGTGTCGGCTCATCCATGTAGTCGGCAAGGACTATTTCATGTGGTGAAGACGTCAATAAAGGAAAACTCTGCTTGAGAGCATCGTATCCTCCAGGCCGAACGAGAACGCGAAGATTTGGGCAATTTGGATGATTTAAAAGAGTCTCGATGAGAAGTCTTGCTGTACGGCCGTTGCCCCCTGTAATAAGTACGCAGGACATTGTATGGGGTATATTGCTTGTTTGTTGTTTGTTGTTCCAGGCTCTGTTGAAGTACTAGAGGGCGTCATGCGTCATTGAGCCATCATACGCCCATTGGAACAAACCGGCCATTTAGTTTAGCCGTTTCCCGCGTTAACAGACGTAGGTGGAGCCTTTCCTATATGTATTGAAGCAATTGAAGATTTTAAAGGCTCCACATAATTATAAATGTCACGTTAAAGGGAGTTCCAAGCATTCCATTCTTTGAGAAACTGGAATTGTGTAAAATAATAAATTAATAATAATAAATAAATAGAATTAATTACCAGATACATCTTTAAATGATTGAAACTGATATTTCACTAAGTAAAAAGATTGAAGAGGAGGGAAACCCTCATACAACAACTTATGATACAAATATTTGAAGGAGGGTAGAAAAATGCATTCGGCTTGTCTCTTGTATTTCTCCATTCAGCCCAGATAAAATAAAACTTATAACTTATATAACCATTGGGTAATATTTTTATCCAAAGGGATTTCGGTTGAATCATAGCTGAAATCAAGGCTGCTAAAACATTAAGGCGACCATCCTAGACAGTGTCCGTTGTCAAAAAGGTCTAGCCTTACGCAGGGGTTGAACCCGCAACCTTAAAATTATTTCGCGGATGAACATCGTAAAAACTCACGCTCTACCAATTGACCTAGCAAGGCCTGACAACTTATTCTAACGATTCGTACATGGGTAGGGATCTGTGGAGGTTAATTTGCATCTCATTTAAAGGTTGAAATAAGTTGTCGCTATTGTGTCATTTTTAATTGGCTTTAGGATTTCCAGCTCCTTTAATACGGGGGGAAGTGAAATTACTTCTTTATTTCCTTTCCTTTCCTTCTCTCTCTAAAAGCAAAATGATACATCTATAATCTGAGTAACAAACTGTTGGTTAGCTATAGCCACTTAACTATGGCATGGTTCACCAAATCATTTTAGATTGGCATACTCTCCAGCCCAGGGCAGTTTCAGTTTGCATTGACGTAGTCTACGTTCATTGCCATCCAGTGCGTAAATATTGAGCGCATATACACTGCCTAATATCAGGCTTCAGGAACTTCCAGAGTTCACCCTGAGGAATCAGATCATACGGTGGTGAATAATAAATTTGGTATTGCTTTGACCTACTCTGGAAAGCAGCATTTCTCGCCCTAAAATCCTTCTATGTTCCTACGGATATATTCAACGAATTTAAATCCTGGGGTATTGCTTGTCTTTCTTGTTAAATACTTAATGATTCTATCAAAGCCCGCCATTTGAATTATCGATAACTGAATAAGGTGCCCTGAGTCTACTCTGGGTATGATTTTAAATGGGTCTTGGGATATACCGATAAGCCACATAAGATTCCCCCTTGAAATGCAACATTCATGAAACATGCCTCCGGGCGTATTGCCAAAAAAGAGGACCTGCCACCGTCCTAAAGAGTAGTAGACGAAGAAAGCTGCAATTGCTTTCATCGTGTGGAGGCTTGCAGAGGATATACAAATCATAACATGTTGGTCTGAGAGGTGAAAGTGTTGGAAAATGAATTTCCCGCCGTCATCACTGATGATTCGGATGAAAACTGCTGGCATAATTTATTTTCACGAATATAGTACATGGCGCTTGCGCCAGTAGAGCCAGGAACTACTCGGTAATCAGACTGCGCAGAATTTCCTGGCTAGTTTTTGCTAAGATTGAACAGCTGTGGACGTACTCGGCTCTGAACCGTCTTGTATGCGGAATGGTTACAACTAGATTCTATTGCATTTGCATTCGAATTGTAACCATATTGCCCTATCCAATTTCATATCTCTGAAGAGTTTCTTGGTATGCTTGCTGTCTTTCAGACCTAAACTCCCCCGATATTTAGCTAAAGTTACGGATAAGAGCAAGATAAGCCACGCTGTCTGAGAAATTTCGTAACGGCAACGTATCTAATCAAGTGGAAGTCGAAAGGAGAAGATACTAGCCTGGGAAGTTACTACTGGTGCTGGTTAGCGACTGTTAGCGACACCGGTCACTAACGGACAGACTAAGCGAAGGACCTCCAGACACAGACCTTGAATGTTCTCACCATGCTCAGAGCAAAGATTCCTATTATCTAGACCTTCCTTTACCATCGCCTTTACTGATAGCGACAATGAGGCAATGGCCTTTTGACTCTCTACCAACGTCGTGCGTATTTTCAAGTTTTATTCCTTGAGATTGAAATATAAAGTATTACTTATCTTTAGCAAGTGTACTACTCTCCTTATTCCAACGATGCTCCTGGCCTATGACCATGGTACGCCTCTCGAGCTCTTTAATGTATCAATCCTTGCAACTTCGGAATGTAACGTTCTATCAGCCTTGACATTTGATGAGGAGGTAAGACGTATTTAAATACGCCGTTACCTTTTTACTGAAAACATCGACATCAGATGCGGCATCTATGGTCCTCGCAGCCGACTCTTGTTAGCCTCTTAACCCTTTTTGTGCGATACTTTACACTTGTGACCCGACTCGCGGACATCCTACGTAGGCACCGATTCTCACTAAAGTACCTGTTACCAAATGTAATATCTGGTTTACACAGTATTTCTCCTCTCTCCAAATTTGAACTCTCACGTATGTTGGCCCCGACAGTTCCCGACCTCAACCTGCTGATTCATGTTTAGATGTAACACTTCTATTATTGCCCTAAATTCTTCCGTTCTCATGACGTTTTCAGTTGTGCTGTATTCAGAGATATGCAATTTGTAGCGTTTTGCACGATTATAACCATCGTCGGTACGTGGTATTCTACCACTTGCATTCAGTATCGTCATTTAATTTCTGGATAGTAACGCATGGTATGTATCACTTTAGAGTTGGCACTGCTCAGGGTTAAGCTGAGGAAAGTGATCTCTCAGTTATTATGGCATACAGAGTCTATGCGCTTTATCGAGGCCGAACCGTTATTCTCTTTCTCCTTGCAACAGGCATCGTTCTGGAATCAATACTCATGGCTGTGAAAATGTATACGGGATTCGGTAAGAATTTAGTGAATATAAGTATATGGATACTTTTTGATTGGCTAAAAGGAACAAAAATACAGTATACTAGTGTTACTGATGCTCAAGTGGTCAATTGTCTCTGGGGACCCGTATTTCCGCAGTTTGAATCCAGAATCGCAGGTAAAGGTGGTTGATTATATCTAGTAGTATCTAGGTATTTACTGCTATTTCTAGCTATTTTTTGGGGATTTCCTCTCATCGTGGACACTTTAATATTCGTTCTGAAACTCATACAATGCAGAAAGTATGTCGTTGAAAACTTTATCTACACTAAGCCGCCGTGAGTAGTTAGCTCTCTATCAACTCTTCTGCTGATGTACTGACGTTTACTATCAGCTACTTGAAAATCATTCTACTCAATGGACTCCTCTACTATATAGTTCTCGGAATATTGCATGCGCTGAATCTTTCGCTTATCTTGGTGACAAAATAGATAAATAACATACTAATTAACTACCTTGCTAATTATTCCCCATAGATGGCTCCGGTCACTGTCAAAACAATCGCGACAGGGTGCGCGGATCCTTGATGCCCTTTGTGATCAGCTCAACTCTGCTAATTTACCCATCTTTAGATTAACTCAATCCCTTAGTTCAATAATCGTTTCCAGATTGGTGTTCAATCTGCGGAATACCAATCTGGAATATACCGAAACGGAATCAGCAGCGACAGACCTGATTGATCCGTACTTCACAACTGTGTTAGAACTGTATAACGCTTATGACTCACTGGATATTCCTCTGCATCAGAGTGGGAAGTCCTTGCCATAGGGTCAAGTTGAGCAGCTATCGGAGTTGTTATCTTTATTTTTATTTTCGAACTTTGAATCCCCCCCAGTTTATGCATACTTCACTGCTAATACTTCACTTTCTATGTCCTCTGTATTGTGTCCTCGTTCGTTCATCCTTGTAGAAGTTCTTCTCTTTCACTATGATTTGTATTATGTGTTCAGAGTGATAACTGTCTCTTGGTAGCGATACTACGAAATATCTGTTCGAAAAGTGGCACTTCGCGGCAAGGAAAGCATACAACCTCCGTGTGAAGGCAATTGCAACCAATATCAGATTTTCCAGATTTTAGAACAAAACATAAAATTGCCCTATACATATGCTCATTGAGAAAGGATACCAAAAGTATATTATAATGATACAAATATGATACGATAACGGCCGTAGACTCTTGTTCGTCTAGTACTAACCCCTAAGTGAAAAATCTCTGTAGGTGACATGTCCATCGAATGGCAGCCATTCTACAACCAGGGCCCTCATTTTTTAGTGCATTTCGTGGATTTCTCTCTAATTAGAAGTTAAATCCAAAGGTAACCCGAGAAAAGAGGATGAGGTCTGAAGGGAAGGCGTGACGAAATATATACATCTTGGGTTGTTCAAGACGTGGGGGCGCAATAGCAAGAAGATTTCACGTCCACTTCGCCGGCCAGTAGGTCGCCTGGTTGGGGATATATTGCGCGGGAATTGGCGTGGACGCACTTGCTGAACGTACATCAGATGTTGCCTGGTGACGAGGGACGGAGACCAGACTAGGAGATTGTGAGGGGCCAGCGACGCCGTTGTAGACCTCGTTCTTGGTGGACACGACTGTTTGGCGAGGAGTGAACGAACTTAACAGAACAGATTAATTAAGCACTTTTAAATAATGATCGATGCACTTACTATATATGTTCTTCCAATGTCCGAATACGAGAGAATAAAGAACAAGGACCTTGAGCGTTGCTCCCAGCATGGTAAGACTGTAATGTTTCTCTCGAATTCCGAAGAGAGATTCCCAGATTGACGAGGGGGGAAAGCGCGGCGGGATCTTCAATACAGTTGCATACCCTTTCTTCATGTTGATATGGGTACGCTTGCTCGGGATCTGAAGGAAAACCAGGGAGTGGGTTCGCACCAGTGGATTCGTAGGAGAACGTCGCGGACTCCTGTAGAGGCGAAGACGTGTCTTCTGACCTCTCAGAGACAGTAGGACTGAGACAGTTTTTTGAACATAAAATATATACGAAAACGTGTACTGCATACCTCGAGTAGGAATACGAAGTCATGTACGTATCACTGCCGTCATAAGGGGAGGGAATTAACTGACCTATCTCATTCATGCTGGGAGAGATATGGTCTATATGGTTCTCGCCCCCAGGATACCTCTCATATTCGCATTCCAAACAATTTTCGTCCGAATGGTGTGGCCGAGGTGATCCTCTGGGTCTATGAGATAATGACTCGCTCGACGTGGAATCTTGAAAGCGTGGAATGCCTTCTTGAACGCTCCATCGGGGATGATACTTGTTCTTGAGGCCAAGGATCGTGGATTCTAGGTCAAGTACACGCCGTCTCAGACGATTAATCTCGTCCGTTTGGTTCTGATCGCTGGAGATGATGGGAGGTCAGTTAAAAACCCAGAACAATGGATAATTATTCGTACAATACTGCCTGCTCCTCCATCTCGTACACGCAGAGATTTGTCTACGTCATCAATCAGACATGTATGCTATGTCGATCAGTGGAATATTTACCGTCCCCAACCTCACACAGCGTGTGCATGGCCGTTTTTTGTCACACTGTGAGACTGTAAGCCAAGTGATGATGAACAAAACGTTCTACTCACTTTTCTTTTCGACGCATAGCAGTTCAAGCAGGACGCTCGCATGCGATTTCGTCTCCTTTTGCGACTTTCCACGTCAGAGATTGCTGAAAATGGCATACCAGGAGTCTGGGAAGTCATGATATGAGGTGAATCAGGGAGTAAGGCGGAAGCTGTGATACCTGATCCCCACACCAGATACTTATAGAACCAGGCCTGGCCCTCGAGGTACTTCATAGATGTCATCGCGCGCCTCCAGAGCGATCAGCGTTTGCACGTCGTGTACGACCCTCGTTGTCAGCGTGTCGAAGTTCCCCGAATGCAAACGGATTTGGTCATCAGTTTACCCCGCTATTGTCATTTGGCTGTGCTGAAATACTTGGAAGTGCTTCTGAGTTTCCGATAAAGAAACCGATCTCCGCTACTCATCCAAACCTTACGAAGCCCCCCTCGTTCCGTTGAAGGACTCGGCTGGTCTGGTCCCCGCGGGTGCCGTGAACCGACGAACACTAACTCAAGCGTTCAGCCAATTCCATCTCCAAGTATGTCCGGATATCCCGGCTTTGCATAATTTGGTGGATTATAGCGACGGAATTGATGTTCATTGAAGCTGCGGGGACCCACCACGGAGCATCCAATATTGTCGTAGCCACTATACACACAAAAATACCGCGGTTTCTAAATATATATGCCAAGTCAGTGACAGGGAACATGGAAGCATATTGAAGGCACGTATACTTTCTACCAAAACGCATCTCATTTTGTAACCCGCCGTCACCCAGGGTTTGGGGAGAAGCTCGAATAGGACACGGCGATCACAACTCGGCTCCCGCATTGTCCCCAGTGATACGTAGAGGGTACCCATATACTTTTGTTTAGCCCACAATTTGACTGGCATACCGCTTTCAAAAATATGAACATTGGTGGCTGTTTCTTCCACAGACGGAAAGGTATCGCGTGTTCTAAGCCTGCTAAAAAAAAAATCAGTAGGTGACGGAGGGCGCGTGTTCCGAGTGACACAGGAGATCCCAGGATAGCAATAACTCGCGGCTGCCCTTTTCAGCGGCAGCTCCCGGCACAACAGTGGTCTATCTCTGCATACCTTAGAGAATTGCCTATTATGTTGTCTCCGTGACAAGAAGCCTATAAATCACTCGGCTACGGAACGAGATAATTTCGTCCTCTCGATCCTCGCCTCAGCGCTGGAGAGTTGCACACATGTGCTTACAAAATAGAATATATATCTTAGAGTTTCGTTGAATGAGAATCGACTTGACAATTTGAGCATGTGCCTTGGATGTCAGGTTTTGAAGTCGATGATGCTTCAGTTGCCCCTTGAACCCTCGAAGGAGAGTTTGAAGAATGCGAACAAGCCTGGACGTACCTATTTTCTCGTAACGTACACTTTGTTCTTGGACTCTTGCTCACGAGTTCGAGAATGCGGCTTTTTTGATTGTCCGTGGGCGTGTCATCATTCGCTTCTACTGAAAACAAATCCGAAGATGCCATGCATGTATAGAGAGAAACTCCATCAATTGATTCGTGAAGAAGAGGAATACATAACGAAGCTTCAAAGAACCGGGTGGAGAATTGAGGAAGTGTGGCGCAGAGGAGTATGTATTTATCACCGTATTGTCCCGCGGATCTCATCCAAACGCAGGGGAGGAAGGCTTCCACGAATCACCCGCTGCTGCAGAAGATAGCGAAGTTTCAATCCTATATTGGTTATATTTCTAATCTCCTCATTGTATCAACTATTTACCACCTTGAATCATTTGATCTCTAGCAGGAAATAAATTCACCATCAGACGAGAAGGCTTGATCTCGCGGAACTTCTCCATAAAGTGGTCTCATCCGCTCATCCTAGAGTTTTATCCCTCAATTTAGACCTGAATTCGTGAGAGGAACAATTTTCACCTCCTCACGCTAATAAATAACTGCAACGGAAATTATTGGAGCTGAGAAAGATGGAGCTACGGATTACATCTCCCAATCAAAAATAATTTAATGGCCAGTGCATTATCGAAGAAGTTTCACAAAGTATTTCATTTACGAAATAATGTACGTACTGCAATACACTTTGCTAGAAGACGACAAAATAAGAACGTATCAGCTCTTCACCAACCATTTGGATGAATCAACACCCTGGAGAAATGTTATTACAACTCAGAATACTCGGAAAAGAAAATCCCTACTTCGTATACCCTTCAACGCGGTCATCGAACTGTAGTGGCGTTAGATACACCATTTTAATAACAGGCACGGAGCGATATACCTTCTTGTACGCCACAGGAGCTTCATCGAGAGTAATTTCGTGAGAAATTACGAAGCTAGGTTTGGCACGTCCGCTGATGATTAGATCGCGCAAATAACGATTATACGTCTTGACATTGCACTGTCCCGTACCCAGACTCAAACCCTTTTCGAAAAGTGATCCAAAGGGTATCCTAGATAGAATTCGCATTTGTTAAATATAAATCGGATATCCAAAAGTAATTAACTCACATGATCATTCCTTTTGCGCTGTTCTGGTCGGGAGCACCAGGGTCAGACGGGACACTAGTATCATAACGTATGGAGACTCGGTCAACTATGCGGGGAGCCGATTAATGCTTACTATAATCCTGGAATACCGAGACCTCCAGCTTAATGGAGTTTTTCTGCGTCGACATCAATAGAAATTATTGTTAGAGAATACTCACTAGGCCTAACCACCCGAATAAGACTCGTAAGAATGGCGTTGGGTTGTTCTTTCTTCCCATCGTCTTGCACAGCTTGGTAGCCTTTCAGGGTAAATTATAGAATGAAGCCCGTCAGCCCATCCTCTTCTAAATGGGAAATGATGGAAATATATTCACCGACAGCGTCTACTGCTCGATCAACTTCTCCTCCATGCTCCTTTAGGATTTGAGCAACCGCATCTACAAAGAAGATTAATACAGTGGCACAACAATTGACGAAGTTGCTCGCCTCCTTTGGAGAAGTCGATAGGTATGGCGCTGGAGGTGTAAGCCAATTCATCAATGGGTATGATGATCTAGAACATCTCGAGAGGGCTCTTACCCAATGGACTTTGCTTTCTCCAGCCTTTCGGCCACGCGGTCAACAACATATACCGCGCTGGCTCCTCGCAGGACCGCCGAGTAGGCAGCCATAAGACCCTTATGTGGGTTTTGAGTCTGCTGGATATCACAACTCCAGATATTCAGAGTACGTACCACAGGGCCTGCCCCAAAGACCGCAATGGATTCCCCGGGCTGGAACCCAGAAAGAGTAACTCCGTGCCAACCCTTGAATGAAAACAAGGTCAGAGTTCAAGGTTAAGACATGCAAACTATCGAGAGGAGTAGGTACGGTAGGGAATATGTCGGCAAGGGTTATGAAGTCTGCTTCATGTTCTTTTCCGGGTGGAAGTTTCAACTGGAATTAGGATACGCAAGTCAGAATGGGGAGATATCGGAGCTCCGAGGGTAGACTGACGGCATTGCTGAAACATAGAATAGAATCGCGTGAGCACTGAAAACAGAATTTCAATCTGCAGGTGGAATAGATTTTACTAACAAATCTGCATAGGGGACCCGGACATATTGTGCTTGACCGCCTAAGAATCAATGTCCGTTATATTATTCCGGTGCATCTCTTAGATAGTAAGTATTATACCTTGATATGGACCCATGGCAACATAGCCATATGCACCTCCGGCGAATCCAGGGTTGACTTGGGTGCAAAAGCTACAAAAATCAATAGAAGAATATCTCATCAAGCGGGGTGTAAAATAGCAAAAGGCAGTGCTTACGCCGTCTTCCTAGTTTCACAATTTTGGCATCTTCCGCAAGCGACGTTAAAGGGCATAACGACACGGTCTCCAGCTTTCAAAAAGGATACAGCATCGCCCACTTCTTCGACTATGCCCCTAATTCACACAATTGAATACGATCCGTGATTCATATACAGGGGTAAGAATTTCATTTTACGCACATGTTCTCGTGGCCGAAGACAATCCCAGGCTCGGCCTTGGTTCGACCTTCGTACATGTGTAGATCCTTCAAAAAAGGGTTGGGACGTTTTGCATAGGATGTCAAAGAGAATACAGGACTAACCGAACCACAGATCGCCTGAATGCCCGTGTTCCTTAGTGTAAGGTTTTATTTATTTCTAGACGCAAAAGCACTTACGGAGGTTGAGATTTTCACCTGTACATCCGAAGACACCCTGTAGCGTTAGAAGAAACGTGCATATATGCAGAACTTACAATGACATCGTCTGGATGTTGAATCTTCGGTTTCACCACCTCTTCGATAGCAACCTGTATTCTCAATTCAGTTTCTAAAGCTTCTAAAGATGCAGCTGGCTAAACCATTACCTCAAAGGCTTTCTTGTAGACCACTGCTTTCATACCAGACATCTTGGATCAAGAATTGTGGGCGTCGAGATCCATTTCGGCCATCGAGAAGCCTTTAAAAGGTATTACCGCCTCATATTTTTCCCTACCATCTGAAGAAGCAACGACGGACAATAGTCACATGAAGGGAATCTGCCGTCATGGGAGTCCAAGATATGTCTCTCATCTGAGAACGAAGGGTCTAATCCGTGCGAGATAGTGTTCTAGTGCTGCACGTGATAGAGAAACAACATCAGATCACAATGTCAAAAGGTCAGCCTCTCATGCTACCAAGACCTTCTAATCCTACTTATAGGATAGACATTGATAGACAGGGATGGAATCAGACCATGTTCTCACCGTGACGGAGGCTTGTGATTCTATTAAAAGCCAATTGTCGCAAAAATCCAAAATGCCTGATCATGTCTTCTGACATGATCAGGACATGGTCAGGACATGGTCAGAGCATAGTCAGACTCAAGTCAGAGCATGATCAGATCGTCACACAGCTGACCCAGTTCTGATCAGGCTCTGACTAGATTGGGGCAAACTGATCATCCTGGAGATCCGCCCGCGCTGAAAGCGTGGGGATGATCTCCCAGAGATTTCCCCCGTTTCTGAGGATGTAATCAACCCCTTGGGGGAAACTCTGGCTTAATTATGGCATTTTTTTTGCAAGGAGTGTTAAAAATACCACAAAATTGTTTCCATTTTGGTGGATGTTCTATATTCGTTTGATGTGAGATTATGATTCGCAGCGGGAAATCGACCGCCGCGTTGCCACCTAAGTCGGAGCCTGAAATGTGTCAGGCCTCCGAGCAGTAATCAGAAAGGGTACAGATAATGGTAAATATTCAATTTTCTTTCTGTATCATATATAAACTATTTATGGATTAATTTTGAACTGTTTTCACCATATTTTCGAGGCCCAGAATATATATTTCTCTCCCCTTTTCCTCAAGTGGCTCCCCGGATCATTCAAATGGGAGCCGACAGGTGATAATGATCTCTCCTCTCCTCCAAATTGCATCAAAAATTAGTATTATAAGTCTAATATTTTTAGGTCATAATTACAGTGGAGGGGATCCAGCCAGTGAGTTCTGAGCAGGTAAGGTTGTATTTAACTTGCATCTACTTAATCTCCAAGGTAGTGGTAGGACCGGTAAGCTCTGAACATCTCCTATCTGTATTTGAATTGCAAAACAGGATATATATATAAAATATAGAAAGTAGCAATCTTTCAAAGCCTTCCTGTGCAAATAAATGAAATATTTTCCTCCCTGAGCTAATCTGATACAGAATTACCATAATGACCATAATCCAGGTATTCTACTACATTATTATCTTCTGTGATGTACATCAATATTTATGGGCTCATTGAAATACCACTAGAAACATCGATGCGCATGGGGGAAATTTCAAGAGCGTGAGGTGCGATCAACGCGATGGGCGCCTAGTGATCAGTCTGGTTGACCAGGCAAACAAGTCGCGGGTTCAATTCCTGCCGCTGCTAGTGTATCTAACCATTAACTTGAATAGAAAGTTATACCTTCACTTGAAACAAATACAAACTTATGCTTTCACTTAAACTTACAGTAAGTGAGTAGTCCTAATAAGGTATATCAAATACTCACTGATATTCAAAGTGTATATACAGCTCAGTAGTAAGTAAATAATTAAATATGAATAGTGAATAGTAGGAGAAAGAGAAAGAAAACAACTTTTTTGAATTTTTTGAACTTACTTAGCTGGAACCAAAGCTGTGTTAAAATGCAAATTTTTTTAATCCATGTGATACACAAGTTATGAAATGCTATTATAGCTAGATTCCATATGTTATTTTGGAAAAAAACGATGTGTAGCCATTGTAATGCCACCATCGATGCATGCAGTGATTTGCCATGGCATGGTAAGTGCCTTATGTAAGCCCTCATAGGCTATGATATCCCCACATGCTGGGTCGGGCACTTTGGATTTTTGCGACACGTGATAGAGAAACGACATCAGGTCACACTGCCAAAAGGTCAGTCTCTCATGCTACCAAGGCCTTCTAATCCTACTTATAGGATAAACATTGATAGACAGGGATGGAATCAGATCATGTACTCACCGTGACGGAGGAGAATTCACAGGCTTATGATCCTATTAAAAGCTAGCTGAACACGTCCCTCCCTTCAAGCACCCTGATTATACAAATGAAACTTAAGTAGTAGACAAAGGCAAATGGAAGTTGATTAGACATTACATGCCTGTTTTATGACATTTCAGTTCTTCCGCGGTCTTAACCAGGAGTAGAGGCAATCGGACTCGCCTGCAGAAAACCCGTCAAATTTGTCTCGGAAAGGTCTATAAAGCTAAGAAGTCACAGTTCATTTAACGCAAACCTCAGAATAAATGGGAGCAGATTGGCTAAGGATTCCGCGACGGTGAGCTTCCTGATGTTGTAGGGAAAGGCGAAGCACTGCACATCCTTCGATGAGGCAGAGTGACCTCGAGTGACTTCACTGCTGATAAACCTGCACATTACTTATTGTAAATTCAACTTATAAATAAATGTAGATTGTTCACCCAAGGAGAGAGCCCAAGTCGGCGAAAATAGCATTGGTCATTCAAATAAAAGTTTGTCTGACACAGCATACTAATTCCCCATCTCCTGGGTACGGATGTCAGGTGCAATCAGTGACTATAAATTATCAGTTATACATATAGTAGGCTGAAGATGGTTATTTGACTTGCCATAGCGGTTCAGGCTCGTTGGAAAGGACGGAATCGTCACTCCTTCGAAATTTTAATATGAAATACTTATAATAAGTATACCCGGACAACCTGCTCTTCGATTATCGTAAAATATATACTTTATCAGGAGAAGATTTTGAACGCAAGCAGGTGGAGTAGAGAATGGTTGGAACCAAGTGGAAATCGTTCACTTGTGATTACAGCCCCCAATCAGAAGCCAGACCAACGCTGACTAATATAGAGCACGTGAGAAAATATCACACTCACGCTGACACCAGAGGTGACCACATCGACGGCGCCGGGAAATCTCTTGAGTCCAAGTTCCACAAGAATGACCTCACTTACACCATGTACTTATTGAAGATATAAATCACTCAAATACTATTACATTTCTTCACGCTTACACTTCAATTCAACAAAATCACAACAATGGTTGATTTCAAAGTCTACGAAAAAGGTTGGGTTCCCCCACTCCAAGGTCAAGTTAGACCTGGTCTTCAAAGCGAATTGGATCCCCCTCCTATTGATGATACTACGGCTGATGGAAAGCCGTACAAACCTGCTGGCAAATTGGAGGACAAGACGGCGATTATTACGGGTGCTGATTCTGGTATGTTGGCTTATGTTGTTAGAGAACTTATGATTCACTCTGGTATAGGGATTGGCAGAGCTATTGCTCTTCTTTATGGTGAGATATTGCTGTGTGATATTCCTGGATGAAATAAGTTTACGTGGTATCCAGCCCTTGAAGGCGCCGACCTTACCTTGACATATTTGGATCCTGTTAGTCCACCATTTTATTAGGTTTGTAAGCATCATCTGACTGTGAATACAGGAGTCGAGCGATGCCAGTGATGTCAAGCAACTATTGGAGAAGAAGGCGCCCAAGTGCAAGTTCCAGTTGATCTCGACCGACCTTCGAGGCGAGAAGGCATGCCAAGAGCTAGTCCAAAAGCATATCTCGTTCCACTCGTCCCGAAAGCTAGATATCTTGTGAGTGACTTCTGGCTTCCTTCCCTCTCAGCGACCAATCATCTGTACCATATAGGGTTCTCAACCACGGAACGCAAAGAGCTGTCCCTGACTTAACTGATCTTCCTAGTGATCAATGGCTTGAAACTTTTGAAACCAGTTGGTCAACGTCTTATCGTCAGTATTTCTCGCGACTAAATGCAACCCCCATAGACATTCATCCATTCTTCTACACCTGCAAGGCTGCACTACCGAAGATGCCCAAAGGCGGCTCTATCATCTTGTGCGCCTCCATCAACCCATTTGTCGGACATCCTGAACTGGTCGACTATACGGCTACCAAAGGCGCGATAATTGGGTTCATGAGGGCGCTGAGTAATCAGATTGCCGGCGAGAAGGGCATTAGGGTGAATGGTCAGCTATCAGTTTATCTGGCGGTAGATAACCTGCTTACATCACTGCTTAGCTGTTGCTCCCGGTCCTATTTGGACTCCCCTTATGTATGTCTTTGTCTCTCCGTATGGCGTATTCAGACTAACAATTCGCTGTAGTGTCGCTACCATGACCGACGAGAGCAAGAAGACTTTCGGCACGACGGTACCCATTGGTCGTGCCGGTCAGCCAATCGAAGTCGCAACTTGCTTCGTCTTCTTGGCATCCGCTGATTCCAGTTATATTAGGTGGGGTTCTACATCTGCAGTGTGTTATACTATTAATTGACGCTGACATTGCTTTTCTAGCGGTCAGGTTATCCATGTCAACGGAGGCGTTATCATCAATTAGACGAATCGTGGTGTATCAATTCGTAGAGTATTGTACTGAAACATCAAAAAATACTATCATTTATAAGTCTTGAGCAATAACTAGTTGATTAGCCAGCGCCGGAAGTCGTGTGAACCAAATATGCCTCGGGTATTAATTAGAGTGGACGTCTGTGGGCGTGCCAGGTGGCCTTTGCCCTTCCTCCCCGACCCGCCCTTCGCATGCCTCTTGGTGTTGGCTGAAATATGCCAATGCAATCTCTTTGTTTGTTGCCGGATGATACTTTTATTGACGGCGTATTCCAATACCTTGAGCCTCGCCAGCTTGTCCGCCTGCGTTTGGTTAGTCGTGTCTCACATTCACTACCACCACTCTTAACCATGTCTGTTATTCCATAGACTTGTACTCGCTTCTATAATCTCATTCAACTGAGATATGTTTGGCTGAAGGCATTGGAGAAGCTCCGGAATGAGCAACAGCTCCCGTTACCTTATCCTGCCCGTCCTATCTCCAGCCTTTCTGCGGCCGAACTGGAGTCAACTGCAAGCAAGATGGTCACACTAGATGACCGTTTTACAAGGCCTCGCGCAAAACCATCGTTAATTCGCATGTTCAACATTCAAGGAGCGACGCCGCGGTTCTCCTGTATGCATCTGCTCGCCGGCGGGGAATGGCTGCTGACGGCGAACGCGGAGGACGTCATGTGCTGGGATTTGTCGAGTCCGAATTCTAAGTCTGCATCGGTGTACAAACTTGCACCTGTTTCCGTGTCTGGAAAGGATCAAGGATATAAAGATATTTGCGTACGGAACTTGCAAGCGCAGATATGTGCGGACGGGAATGAAGCGGTCGTGGCTGCGTACATGTCGTATGACGGACATTCGTGAGTATTCTTTTCTATGCATGTTAGATATTCCATATTCCATGAGATCTAGCTGAGGTTATTGGGCACGTGAGATAGGCCGACCCGGCCGACCTGCACTACATGCGCAGTTTGATTTTGGGACTTGGAGCTGACTACATCTTATCTTACAGGACGAATGTATGGAACGACAAGGTGGCAGTATGGAGAATAACAGGTCTCTTGCGCAAAGCTGAGCTTGCATCGACCTTTGTGACGCTCCTCTGCTTCCCCGACTATGCGCCTGAGTATGGCATGTCGGACTTGTCTGGTGACTGGGTCGCCTTCCTAGGTCGCGAACACGAAACGCCCGTCATCAGTGTGACGAATTGGCGCACAGGGAATGCCAACGAGTATGATCAAGCCAAATTCAGACCTGATTTTTCCCCTCTTATTCCAGTATGTCATAGTTCATCTTATATGCGTCATTTGTGCTAATTGGATGAATAGGAAGGAGAGCCTTTACGGGTACAAGGAATCAAGCTAATGCCGCCGTACGTTATTGTCGTAGCGGGCCCCGTTGTTGCCCTCTTCCCTATTCCAAGTTTTGATCGCGTAAAGCACCTGTGTGGTGACGCACCCCGGCTTCCTGCCCAACAAATTCATCGATTTGACTCACGGGTTTATACGCTCAATGGGGAGTTTCTGAGCTTTGCCCAAAACCCAGCCATTATACCGTCCGGCAATTCCGAGCTGCAGCCTATCACCTTCCTTACGACTCGCGCTCGGATAACACTGTTCCCAAGTACAAAGCCAAAGAACAACGTTTCGTACATTCTTCCACCCACTGTATCGCGCGTACGGATGTTCACGCATCGGACCAGCAAACCTGCGGTCATTGGGCCCAGTGGGACACGAGGCATCTGGATACAGCGGGCTCTAGGATGTGCACCGCGTCTTATTGCGTGGACGGCCGCTAGAGACGATTTCAAGGGCGATGATAACGCCGACGACGACTCTGACGAACAACAAGAACAACGGCAAACTGAAGCGGAAAATGCTGGATCTGGTACTACTGAAGTTGTGATTGCTAATGAGCTAGTGCTGAATGCGGGCGCGGTGGCCGCCGCGAAGCGCTCGAGCAGTGATGTTCGAGCATGGGACAATTTGCCCTGTGGGAGGGCGCGGAAAGTAGATATGCACCCCGTTAAAGTTGAGGATGTCAAACGGGTTGCATTTGATGAAGGAACTGGAAGGATCTGTTTGGGGATGCGGGGTGGGGAGGTGCATGTTTTGGACTTTGCATGATTCGGAGACCCTGGCGAGTATCCATTGCCGAGGGGCGTTTGTACCCATTCATCATTGCTGTACTATGTGTTCCTTTTCTTCTTTCATTCGGGTATATTGCTTTCGTTGGATTCATTTTTGCAATTGTACATGTGCCGGTTCTGTGGTAGATAGTTTGTTGTTGTTGTCGTCTTTGCTTTGGACTCTCAGCGGTAGGCTTAGAGGTCCTAGTTTCATTGCATACTCATGGTTTTCGTTTAGCTTTCTGTAATTCTAGACTCTACATCGTGTTTTATCTAATCCCTTCTCAGTTATATAAGGTCTTTATCCCGGAAACATTTCACAAATGAAGCAAGTACTTGGTGCTGGATGTTTTCTGCCAAACCCGGGCCGGGAGTGCAGTGTACACATTTAACTGGTAGATTAGCAATTCAAGAAAACATTGTAGAGTCTAATTACAGTATGACTGACCCAATACTGCCGACGTCAGGTCTTAGTAATCTTCGCGCCAGGAGTGAAGTAAGTGTGTTAGATCTTTATACCAGATAATAGAGAGTTTGCGCAAAAGCCACAGCGCCATCACGTGGATTTTCGACGTTGCGCTGCTATGGCTTTTCCTATGGTTGCGCTGTGGCTCTTCCTAGGAATGTATATCTTCCTTTTACGGAAGCCATGGTGGGGCTTAATGTGGAACCATCGCCCTGGCTCCACAGCCATATAGCCAACGCAATAGTCGCGAAGCCATGAGGTGGCGCTGTGGCTTCTGCGCAAACTCTCAAATAGCCGTTTTGAAAAATGCTACTGCAATTTGCTTGTATATAGTCTCGAACCAGACCCTCCGTGGCGCCCTCACCAGGTAGTTACCATATATGGTGTGCGGAAGCAAAAAGACCGGAGAAGCTTGCGCCAGACCCTCTGGCGCAAAGGGTATAGGCGAGTGTAGTACGTGTCACATCAACGTGACACTCATCCTTCTGCTACCACAAATTCAACATTCGTCTTGCCGGAACCGGTTCCAGCGATGACCATACGCGGGACGCGTCTGTGGCGGGGGCTGTCACTCAACGTGACACCCGCTACGCGCTACACCCGCCTATACGCTTTGCGCCAGACCTTGGTGAGCCTATACAACACTTTTTGGGGCCTGCTACCGAAAAAGGAAAGCAGCTCACCCAGATCTGGATCGAGACTAGCTTGTATATAGCGAGACAGAACGTCTTCTCCCCGTCGCTCGCGGTTCCCCAAATTTGGGTTTTCTCAGGATTTCATCTATAAATAGTTCAGGCTTCACTGTAGAACTTTACCCGCAGCATGCATTCCTTAAGCTTACATCGGGGGTGGCCCAGGAAAATAACTTTAGCCGTCACGGATGTGTAGTATTACCGGCATCTAGTATAACCGACGTTATAATCCAGAGATCATGAGATGATCTATCAAGGAAACATTTCTGAGCATCCACATTTAGATGTAAGATGGAAGTACAGTGGATGACTTCCCGTAGGATTTTTAGAATTTAGAACCCGTTCTAAATCCTAAAATTCGGAGTTTGAATACTTAGTCACGATTTAGAATAGCAGTCGCTCCCATAAGCCTCATCCTAAATCTATTTTCTAAATTTTTATACACCAAATCTGGTAAATCGGCTTTGATCGTGAATTGAGCATCAATTGCCGTCTAAAAAACTCCGCCTAACTCATCGTGCCATTCGCCCACGAGTTGGTTCTCGAAGGGTATGAAGGAGATATCCTCCATATGGAACCAAGTTTGAGGGTTGTTCATTGTGTATGCGGGAGAGGTGTGCGTAGTGAGTAGTGCAGGATTTAAAGAGTAGTTGTGGACTCTTGTGTACGTGTAAAGTCGAACGAAGGACCTTGTAGTGCATCCTCTCGCCCCAGTTCGTCCGAAAGCTTGCCCGAAGCAAAATTTTGTAAATTAGCCGATGTTCAGAGAAGTATCAATAACTTACGTATGCGGTAAGAAAGGGGAGGTTAACCATCCTTGAAACATCCTTATCGAACACACATGACGTCCAACGCTAAGTTCGAGTGACGTATTCCACCACTCAATCCCAGTTCCTATTAGAGCTCTAACCAAAGAATTTCCTCACGATTTCAAGTATCTGAAATTCAAAGGCACATAGTCATATGGTTTCTTCCCACTATGAAGTCCTTTATCTTCTTCTTTTTTATCGCCATTATTTGAGTTTCTTCTGACGCATGCGCATTACTCAGGCTAAAACTGGTTCAAAGGGCTTTGAGAACCCCAATTCCCAGAGTAATTACCCGACAGAACAGGGTAATAAAGAAACGAGAAAATACACTAGATCCTTAAGGGGATTTCTTCCCAACCTGATTAAGGCGATTAAACCTCGAAACTTTGTACCTCGCCGTTGCACGCACCCCCAGATCAAGCTAGCCGATCCCAGGTACGAAGTACATCGATTCATTTACTAATATCCTACTTCGGAACAGAATCTCAGTCTAAATTGAAAAATCACAATATTCTAGAAAAAGCGCCCCTGGCCTCATCTTTCTCTCTTTTTCTTGATCTGAGTTCGATAATGTTGAGCGGATATAGTCATCAGTCTGATTACTACTTACCATTAACGGTATAGCTTATGATTGATTCTCCTACTCTTCCGACTTCGTAAAAAAACATAACGGATAATAGTTCTGCCTGGGACTCCGCAACCCCTGTATACCTGTCTCTCTCTAATGTCTTCAACCCGTTTCAAAGGCCTTAGCTTGGGAGAATTTACGGCATAAAGATGAAAGGCTTGTCTAACTCATGACATATGCCACCTTTTTCCGAGGATTCCTTTCCGTCATTAATGTTTTCATGGGTATAGAGTGCACATAGGTGCTAGTCGGACCCCTTTGAGAGGTATAACCTGTCCGCCGAATAGGTGTATGACCGCCAATGCTGCAATTATTAAATCTTTTGAGGGCTTCTTAAATTCCTCCGAAGCGAATGATTACCACATTTTGATAGATAGGATTTCGGATCAACGGAACGCATTAAGTATTTATGCGGATCTTGGGGAACGTGGTCCCCATGTAAATAAGGAATTATCTTTTAATCCGAACACTATAAACTAGGTTCAGATAAGATGAACTCATTAGAACATCTCTCAATGCAGTATATGATCTTAAGAGCGCTTTGAAGAGTGGAAACGTTTTATATTGTATTCACTGGTCGAGACAAAGTAGGAGAAGGGTACAAGGCGTTCCATAGGGGTGATACATCCGAGTACTAAACAGTCCAAATCGAAAATTCAAAGCAGTTTGAACGAAAGCAAGGTGGAATACGAGAAATCGGGTGCTATCATATCCAAAAAAGTAACAATAAATACACAGTCATTTTACAGTGGCGGAACGGATGGTTACCATAGTATACATCATCCAACCAACATTTAGTCCATGGGGAATAGGGAAGAAATCTCGTTGGATATCGAGTCTTCCCAGCTGCCCGTGTCTTGAGAGAGGAAAGGACGTATATGGGGATGTTGAACCGGAAGGGAAATCATATTGGACGAGGAGGAAGAAATATTCCAGCCACAAGGAATTGATACTCCGGCAGTAGAGCTTGAAGAGGCTGCGAAGTATTCTTGTGTCAATGGTGAGGTGAAAATTGTAGATTCCATAGCGTGTTGATCAGCTTCAGCGGAACTTCCCATAGACCAATTGTACTGACGGGCAGGCAAGGAATTTTGCTCCATCATATACTCCATCTTGGGACGGGGTGACCGATTGAGATCTAGAAGAAGGGTGAGCTTATACTGATAATCAACTTGTCCATGTCTTTAACATACCTTGACTAAGGCAGAGTATTTCCGCAGAACCCTGCGGTGTGAGATAACACGAGACATCTTAAGAATAAGATAAGTGGGATTCAGCAGTTAAAGAAGACACTATGTCTACCATTCGAGACACTTGGAGAACTGCCAGTGGAAGCTGGACGTGGTGGATAATGCATTTCACATGCATGAGAGTTTTCGATGGCGAGACGGTCGCATAGATAATCTTGCCATGCGTTACTTGGGGTAGTGAAAATAGACTTCTTAGCTGAGGGAAGTTGAGTATAGTAACGATATACTGGCTGCATGGGTTCTTACCGTCACCGCCAGGCATTAGGGCGACTTCTCGACAATTCATCTGCTGACGACGGGAGTTTGTAGGCTCATTGCAGTCCGGAGGAGAAGATCTTCCCGTGTTGTGGCTGCCCCTGAGTGCAGCTCGACCAACGGGTCCAAAGACACTATTAGTGATACGTTTAATGATTGTACTCGCCAACGGATCATTGCGCAAATCTGTGACGAGCGTCTGGGCGCGAATATCGGCGGTAGAAAGTATAACGCCTAGCAGGGCTTCCGATTCATGAAGCCTACTTTCAAGAGCACTCAAATATCTGCAAAAAGAGTTCATAAGGTGGCATATATGCAGGCTTTTTACGTACCCTTTAGGTGGACCGCGCTTTTGAGTAGGTTCTGTGACGAATAGGACGCTCGGTCAATGAGTCAAAGCAACGCAAAGAATCCCTACCGAAGAAAGTGCAGTCTGACGAAGAAAATTAAGTACGGTATGATGTTTCGTTCAATTAAGAAGACCTACCATAACCGGCGAACAAACAACTTCGACAAGGTACATTGTTATTACCGTTGTGGTCACACTTAGTTTTGGTTTTCCTACATTGGTCGCACGCTACAATCTAGTTACCGTATATAAAAGTACGGAGTGTTTTTTCACTTTACCTCGAGAAGTGCGTCTACCTCCTGCCTCCAGCTGCCCATACGGCGAGGGAGTTGCAGGACTAGGTATTGAATCATAACCGGTAGAGTTTGATTTGACTTCTGGAATATCTACTACTAGCTTGGCGATCTTCTTGGAGGGCATGATCCAGCGGCAGACAGCGGGTGAAGCGAGGCGAGGTAGAGGGAAACACGAGGCAGCTATCGATACCGAACTTCTCCTTTATTTATCACAGGTCACCATTACGGCAATTTCGGATTAACCAATGCAATTGTGAGGTCAGCATAGTAGTTACGTAGGAAACTCCGGTCTTCAAGATAAAGATGCAAATGGAATCTCCTGTGCTGCTTACTTAATGTTGTTTTAGATGGGTATATGTCCTCATGCCAAGTGACGACTCCGAGAGTTCAAATGCATGCCGGGCTTGTATGGAAGAAATCGGTGATCTTTAATAACATGCGCTAACACCGGAGCCAAGGCTCCGGTCTGAGGTCAACAACGAAGCACTTGGCTTAGTGGGCATGTCCGATATCGGTGCACAGTGCTAGTGCAGCAGGCTTGAGCTGATATGAACTTGTACGGTGCATGCGCATCTACGTACATATGGACCATTATAGACATTTTATTTCAATTGCTAGTTTGAACATAAGCAATGAGTATTAAAAAGAAATCTATCCGATCAAAAGTTACTAAACCTTGTGATGAGCACGGAGGAGTTATTTAAGCGAACTGGAAATTGTTGACATGGAAAATAAAATAAAATCAACCGGACATTCAAACTGCTTAGAATTATCTATATCAGAAAGGTATCTGCTGAGAATTCTAATTATCACGTCATGCTAAAACAGAATCCTGCAACATCCGAGCCGTGAGAGAGATGTGCCAATGGTAAGAAGCAACGCCTGGTAAACCGTTTAGTCTAGTCGGGTAAACTGTTTTCAACTAGAACCGAGATGGTTGCCCAGTCCGTAACAATGACTGATCTAAATCCAAAGATTGTGGATATGAATGTTATCAAGAAGTCCCATTATGCCGACATACCAAAAACCTTATGAAGACACAAAAAAGGACCGTCGAATTATTGAATAGAAACTGCATTTATGTTGCCCTCGGATGCCAGCTTTCTCAGAATCGTATCTCATCACCTTTGGCAGATAAACCAGGAAAGATTCCATAGCATTGTTGATGTTTCCGTTTGTCCGGTGGGCATACGGCATTCAAGTTGTAGAGGCTAATTTGATCGTCACTCTCAAATGCGTCATCTCCGACCATTGGCCCTTCGGTCCTGTCTAAGTGAATGGATGATGAGAAAGTAAGGACTAGATGGAATAAGACATTACCCTGAAAATCGCAAAGAAAGGGTCCCCGGCGGATTCCATAGACTTGAAACGGTGACGGACATCGAGAAACTTAATGGCGTGAGAGACCTTCAGGAATCAGGGCGAACAAGCTACTTAAAGGTCCCATGCTGAGCGATGAGCCCAAAAGAGAGGTCATCTGATAACGATTTTCTTTTCCGAAGTGGTTGGAGATTGGGAGGAAAGATCTAGAAAGATACGTGGGGTGTTTCTTTTTGCAGAACCTGTATGTGGTGGCATCCGGATCCTAGACCTTGATCCATTGCCTGTAAAATATTATGCTGGATCCTGGCGGAATTCCTTGCGTGTCTCTTCCTAAAATAGCTGAATGGGGCCAATAATACGGGGTGAGTCTTACCGAGACCCACTCGCCCAAATGTGACTGAATCTAAAACCAAGTGCTGAGTAAGATGAATTAATAGTGTGTTAGTATTGGCAATGTCTCCAAAGATAGATGAATAAGATCCAGGCGGAGCCCCGGATGAGTCTCATTTGATTCTTCTTAAATGAATCTGAGACCTGTACGAGTTACTGAAGTAATAGTATTCAAATACCTCCTAAATATTACGTTTCAGTGCAGCCCTTGAATGCATTGTTATCATAATGATCTGCTTACTGCTGAAGCAATAGAATATCTGTAACTTTTCGTAAGGACTCCGGGCATGATACGAACGCGTCGTTGGAACGCTGTGATTAGTTGTCGAATTTCTTACGCGTATGGGTTAATCCTATTTGATTCAAAAAGAAGAAGTGTTATTTGCGCACCAAATGATAAATTCCTAAATGGCATTCGGAAATGCCGAGAAAGTACCTTAAAAAAGGTCGTAAGAAAGGCGAGCCTCGATCCCAAGGCTGGAGTAGTACTATAATGAATGCGATAGACAAAGAACCATTATAGACCAATTCATTTTAGTACATTTTAGAGAAAGCCACGTGTCGCCATTGACTTAACACCTTGAAAGCTATCGAGGAGTCCGGGTTTGCGGATTTTCGGAAAATGCCAGAATTTCTAGGAGCCTTCCTTATGGTACTGCTGTATCTGTAGGGAATTAATCAAAGCGAACTTGTAAGGGCTCCACACGATCTCATCGACGAAAATGCAGTATAAGACCAGCAGTAAATAAACGACCAACATGGCAGCTCGGTCAGCTGGTGGATGCACAATAACAAACAAAGGCAAACTAAGTCTTTAAATGGAGCCAGTTTTGTTCCTGTAAGAATATCACTTCAACATGGATCTAGAACAAGGATTGGAGTATACCTGCTGATTTAAAGCCACGCGGGGCAACAACCTTCGCCGTATGAATTTAGTATGATTCCAGCGACATGTTTCATGAAACCCACATCCTGAATACTTATGTCAAATCCAGACGAAAGATAGACTATATCGATGCATAAACGAAACATGATTATCGCGCTATCTTAGACAATAAGACGGTCAAGTGACGAGGCGAACGTTCAAATTCGCTGAGTCAGCAGCCTTTACGTGTGTGAGCGCCAATCGGATAGCGGCTACGGTTTACCGCCCCAGTGCCTCTTGAATTTACATATTCCAACTTGCCTTGCGTTCAATCTTATCGTAGTACTGCACTTACTTTATCTCCAATTAGAAACGCGGTAGACGGAAGCGATATCCACTTATCACGGTTATCCTCTTCCCCTTGGGTAAGGAATCGTAGGGATGATATAAATGACCGCATGACTGCCTTGAGGCTTATCTGTCTCATTAGTTTTAAAGCGCTCTGGATTATTCAAGTCGTTCATCACCCCACCATGTCTACTACAACGCAAACCAATGGCCATGCTATGGTCGCAGAGAATAAGGAAGAACGCCCGACGTTTATCTTGCATAGGACGGCGTGGAGACCCCCTGTAGCTGTGTCTGGGCAAGGTGTGTTGCGGGATTATTGGAATTAGGATTGACTCAATGTTTGTAATGGCGTTACTAGGAATTTATGTCAAGTTGGAGGATGGGCGTGATATCATTGACGGCGTTGGAGGCGCTGCAGTAGCCTGCATTGGGAATGGGCACCCTGAAGTCATTCAAGCCATCAAGGATCAGGCCGACAAATTATCTTGTATGAAATCCATGTTATATGTTGTACTTTTAACTCGTTTTTACGGATTCCCTTGCAGATGTGTACAATATGCAACTTTCGAACGAACCTGCTGAGCAGTTGGCAAAAGAATTTGTGGCCACAGGCAAAGGTGCATTCGAAATGTGTGGATTTGTTTCCGGGGGTAAGTCATTCTATTATGACTCGTCCCATAATTTTTTTGAACTCACATTATCAGTTCAGGGTCCGAAGCAATGGAAGCTGCCCTGAAACTCGCACGTCAGGTAACGGGCCTTTCACGTGCTATATATATTTCCGATTTTTTTATTCACCATTTTCTATCTGCTAGTATTTCTGGCAAACTGGTCAACCCAAGCGCACCAACTATATCGGTCGTCAACTTTCATTCCATGGCAATACCCTAGGCACACTCTCTATCGCATACCATGCCGGACGTCGGGCCCCTTACGCTGACGTTTTGGATACCACTCACTTTCACCACGTTTCCCCCGCATACGCAAAGCGCTTCAAGAAAGAAGGCGAATCCGACGAAGAATACGTGGAACGATTGGCTAAAGAACTCGATGATAAATTCCAAGCTTTGGGTCCCGATACAGTGATTGCATGTGAGTCATGATCTACATGCAAGGTTTCTGCTAAATTTTGCTGCAGTTGTTGCTGAAACTGTAGTAGGAGCGACTACGGGTGTAGTTGCTGCTCCCAAGGGCTATTTCAAAGCCATGAAAGAAGTTTGTCATAAATATGGCGCGCTACTCATTCTAGATGAGGTCATGTGCGGCATGGGCCGTGAGTCCGAATCTTCTTCTAGTGCTCATCTTCTTAGGTTGACTCATTTATTGCATAGGTATGGGAACCCTGCATGCATGGGAAAGCGTCGGCGATGGCGAAGCCCCTGACATTCAGGCAGTCGCAAAGGGATTAGGAGGCGGGTAAGAGACGTTCTCAAAAATTTCCCTTTCTATTCATTCAAGAAATATCTAGCTATGCTTCTATTGGAGCAGTCCTTATGAGCAAACAAATTGCTGATGGTATTCGTGATAAAAATGGGTACTGGCAACATGGACACACATACCAGGTATTTCTCAATTTTCGTCGTTCTAGGCATTATTTGACCATGTTGTATTTAGGCCCATCCTTTGTCATGCGCTGCATCTTTGGCGGTTCAGCGGGTTATTAAGAAGGAAAATCTCTTAGAGAATAATCAGAAACAGGGAGCTTATATGTTCTCTCTGCTCAAAGAGAGATTGTCATCCCCCAATAGCCCAATTGCTCCCTATGTTTTCGATATTCGCGGCGGTGGTCTATGGTACGCTGTCGAGTTTGAAGTGCCTCGAGAAAAAATGAACGGCGAGAAATTCGGGATGGTCGTTCAAGCACGTTGCTTGGAGAATGGCTTAATTATCATGGGCTTCTCCGGAGGTGGAAATATTGAGGGAACCAAGGGTGATCATTGTATGTTGTCTCCCGCCTATAATATCACGCGAGAAGAGGTATGTTCATGACGTACAGAGGCGTCTGCTCAAAGCTCACATTGATTTTCCCTCTGCAGGTTGAAAAGACTGTTGACATTTTTGTCAATAGCATTGAGCAGACTGCTCGCGAATTTGATCTTTAGAATTCTTTGCAATATGTTGTATTTCACCGGTGTATAATTTAGTATGTTGACCATGGCTATGGCATCGCTTGATCGATGTATCTATATTTGACATTCTAGAGAAATTTCGCCGGATGGCGCACGCCTCTCAAGGATGTGGTCAAATGGGGACATATACTACATGTCATGTATGACATACTCTTACACAATTGGACTGTCCATGCTTTTTATAAACGAAGTTGCTGACTCGTCTTAAGCCAGGCTTGTAAGCCGTTCACTCAGCATCTTTTCTTAATCGTAGTTCATGCCTGAGTCGAGAGTGGGTTGCGTCGAGAATAGCCATCTTCTCATTGGATGTGGAGTTAAATATCCACCGTGCTCCATAGTTGCTCCAGACGCGGGAGCTACGGACCTACTTAAATTGTCGTCGTTGCGACCGCTTATCATAAGCACTTAAAGAGACTAAGTAATATTCCTTGAAAAGAATTTCATTGTAAGTTGCCAATCTTCACAATTGCCTTGTATTTTCTTTTGAAAAATTCCCCTTTTCCTACTCAGCGATGACGTAATGAGGAGTCGAATATTTCACAGCCGGTGATTTAGTACCCTAACCCGCTGGATAAAAAATACGGGATTCGAATCAGACCTGCAATTGAGTTAGATAGGAGCCAAGCTGTGGGCAAACTTCAAAGTTTCTCCTTATGGTTACACGTTGGTTACGTAACGATGAAGGACACCTACTAAAGGTGTAACTATTTACCCGAGCCTTCTACTTCGGAATATAAGCCTGTCGGATCCTTTTCTAGGCGTGTCTCTTTTTGTTCCGCCCATGGACCAGCATCCAACACGCAAACGCAAGGGTCGGGGTAAGTGCATATCTTTGTTAGTATTCGGATGCTTGCTGACTGCTTGTGCAGCGTGTGACCAATGTAGAAAGTCGAAAAGTCGGTGTGAAGACGACGGTCCGGGAGGCGGAGATCGCCCATGTCGGAATTGTGTGTCTCTGAGCTGTGGTGCGTGTTGTACTTGTTGCTTTTCTTCGCATATGCTCAACTCATCTAGAATGTACATATAATGGTAACTACAACCTGTTTCTTTCGTTATCAGACCGAGACGTTGAGATCAGCTTCCAGAACCGGTCCGAAAGAGAGGACCTCCAAAGGGGTACGTTTCAGGGCTATTGCTGTCATTGCCATCCACTTACCATTTGATTAGATACATGAATGCTTTAGAGCAGCGGTTAAGCAATGCTGAAGGCCTACTCGGCGCCATCATCTGCTCGAATGACTCCCGGGCAACCTCCCTCATCTCCGACCTGTCTGCAGATCCACTAGCCAGCAGTATCATCCAGAGAGTCAGGGAAGGAGAATTTGGATTAGCAGGACGAGCAGCAAGAGAAAGTGGGCCTTCCGACGCTGTAGCTTCAAGTCCAAAAGAAGATCAACCTCGTGTTTCCTTGGCGGTGTCATCTCCAGAGGATAATGGGAATGGAAAGACTGATAGACCGCTACGGAGTAGATTGAATGACGGTTCGTGCTACTTTTGAATTCGTTTTTTACATATTTACGTTTATTCCTACAGTACATAACCAACCAAGCCTGGAATGGCAAGATTGTCTAAATCTGCGTCTAGCCTTAGGTTCATCTCGTGTGTCGAGAGAGCTCTCCACAGCGCAAGGCAAAGAAAGTACACATTCACCTGATACCGGTGATGCCGAAGAATCCATGTATCAAAGTGAATATCCTTTCCAATTACCGGAATTTCCCCGAACTGAACATCCGTTTTGCAGAAGAGGACACGAGATCCAAATTTTTCGTACAACAAGAGAACTCGGTTTCCGCAGAAGACGAAGTAGAAAGCATGGACACAGATAATCCACCTGCTGATAAAGATTTAGGTAAAGGGCCCTCAGACGCCGAGACCTGAACGATACCACACGCGTTCTCTTTTCTTCCGCCGCGAGTCTTACTTTATTGCTGACAGATAATAAAACCCAGTTCGTCCGTCCCAATGACGGTATTCCCCCTTGTATTATCCCTTCTTGTGGCCTCAAGCACAAAGGCCGCCCCGTTTGTATCGTGCTACTGTATTCCCTTGGCCTCGATGTTGACGTGGCCATGCCCTTACCCTAATCGGCCCGGTGATACCTTTACCCGGTCCACGGGTACATGATACCATGTTTTCTGTGCATCAATGCCGATCATGAAGATTTTTCGGTTACAGCCCGCAAAATCAATGTTTTCTTCTTTTATATTCCGGCGGACTTTTGGAGGATCTATAGGAGGTTGTGGAACATCATCACTAGCCGCCCTCTTTCTGTTTGTTATACAACCTCCCGTTTACCTTACCATGACTCTTTATCTTATTCAATTACCTTGTTGTTCTTTTACCATCAAGTTTCCTTGACTGTGTTTTCTTGTCATTCCTGTCTGCACGTGTAGCCTCTCAATGATATCAATGTTCTCGCGTTCTTTGCAATTAACTCGTTTAGGATAAATAGCTCCCTGCCGACATTTTAGCTTGCTTCTCGCGTGATATCTCATTCTCCGGAATGACGACCATTTCGTTCGCGTATGCCGCAAATCCAATCCGTCCATAAAAAACCATTTATAGAAAAGCACACATCGAACTAACTAAGAAGCGAAGCCATTTAACTGATCAATGGCAGCGATGGGAGCCCCGATGTCCACCCAGTCCATCAGTACGAAATTGGGGTTCCTTCCAGCGTTGAGGGGAGCGCAGCCTGCAGCGTTGGCGGAAATAGAGGCAATACCGTTTGTAGTGGAGGCCTTCCCCTTGTTAGGGATATCGATACCGAAGATGTCTTGGTCGAGGAAGTGGTTGATGAGCGCAAGGTGGTCAGTCTGTGCTAGGTTATCGGTATTAATACGGTCAACTGAGCAGGGAAAAGTCGCATCGGTGCTGTCGAAGGGGGTTTCCCAGACCTGAGAGGTATGATTATGATTATAAATTCAAGAAATAAACGAAGGTTAACTTACGAATTGGAACTCGTCCAAGATATATGGGACAGTCGTCTCATCACTGCAGGGGTGCTTCACAATCAATCATAGATTTAATAAATGCAGGGGGACGACTTACGCTCCAGCATCCAAGAATACGACGACCCTCTTACCGCTATCGATCATATCGCCCAGTGTAGGCCAGTCCGATTGCTTTATAGGAGCGGGGCTCGTCGATGGGACAAGGGCGAGTTGATCGATCCCCGCACCCTTGAAAAGGGGATCCCAAACAGTCTGGACGCTTTGACTCTCGGGATTCGTGAATAATAGAGTAAGCACTGATAAACACACTTGTTAATTAATTCACTGTATAATCATGCTGATGAATTATTACCTTCATTGGGGTTGCTGTCTAGCCAGGATTTGACCGTCGCTAGGTAGGCTGCGACCGTTCCACCGTCGAAGAGAGCCTGGACGACAGCAAAATGTAAGTACGAGGAGGAAGGCTTGAGGATTATTGTAGCTCACACAGCCTGCATGGTACGTCAGTTTATATCGCAATTGTTGAATAAATAAAATTCACTGGTATGACAGAAGTGCAGGACGCCGTTCTCGCTAAAACCGATGATGACGATTCAGTATGGTAACTTCCTCGGCCTCCAGTGGGGTAGAGCTTACACGTGAGATTGCGCCTGAAGCAACCTAATGCCTGAGTTCAGCTGAGCAGTAATGTCGATCTCTTGGTCCGCGGCAACTGGAATCAACGAGTCAGTCATGCAATAACTGGAAAGCATAAAGAATGAGATGCTCAGTACGTACGTGCTAAAGGATCCGTAGACGACGCAAAGGAATCATGAGCTAAATTCAATAATAATTAGGGGTTGACTCGCTGGTCGATACTTCGATCGAATCGGACTCGCCTCCAGCGAACGTAACCTATATGCAAGGGCCAAATCAATCTAATGCGACTTGGGACCATTCACTCAAGTCAACTCACATTCCCATATGAACGAGTACAAAGTTCAGGATGTCCATTACACACAGTTGCGCTATTGACGGCCAAGTTAGTAAACTATTCCACAAACATAAATGTAACAATAAGTCTGGTACGAACCGTTTAGCAGGCACCGCCAATCCAAAGCCCAATGTCGCGCTCAACAAAGCCCAAGCAGCTCCAGACCAGATCATATTGAATTGAAGTTGGGGTCGTTAGACTGGATGACTTAGAACAAAGGATGCGATTATAAGTATGGGAATTAGAATGCGATATTTATGAATGAATGTGCAAGCGGAGCGAACGTGCTGCAATTAATCAGAATGGGTGTAAAATTAGATAGAAATACGACCAGCGTGTTTAGAAGAAACCAATAAAAGGTGAAGTTCGACGAAGAAACAAAGACCAGAAGCTCCTCGTCCATGCGGTCTTTATACTAATAACTAGCATACACGCGACGCCGCATGAACATGTGGCATCAGTTGGGTATTACCCAGCAAACTATGTAGAGTCGATGAGGCCTAAGCGAGCCTATGCCACACGAATAGACAAGCCGCACATCCACATTCACACAATACAGTCAATCCGACTATAAAAAGCTGCTAAAGCAGTGCATCATCTCATCGCATCATCCATCGACAAATACAATACAACAATATTATAATCAATCCTACTTCCTCCCTTTTTTCGGCTTTGATCTCGAAGGCCCCGGTACACCCAACTGCGTCCGCGCTCTACTCTTATTCTTTACATTGGCAGTCGTGTAGAAGTTTGCGTTCTTACGCTGTAAAGAAAATTTCAGTCAATGCATGCTGAAAACAATATAATATGATGGTACCTTGTTGGTTGTCATACGCGGCTCTTTCTGCGGCTTGGCAGACTCCTCGTCGGATTCATCGTCGATAACATCTTCATCATCATCGTCGTCGATAACATCTTCATCATCATCGTCGTCGATAACATCTTCATCATCATCGTCGTCAACAGTATCATCAACTGTGACATCAATCAATCAATTAGTCGGATCGCGATACGCTGCAGGGAAGGAATGCTTACCCTTCTTCGCTTCCTTCTCCTCTGGGAATACGTCTCCCCATTGCAGATCTTCCTCTTCCTCCTCCTCATCATCACCCTCGGCATCGACCTCATCGCCAAAGCCCTTGAACTCAGCTTCCTTCTCTCTAACCTCTTCCAGCTCCTCAATAACCTTGACATCATCGGGAATAAAGGCATTCTTCTGAATAATACCCCTCAACTTCTGCGAGACGCCAAGGCCAGAGTCGTTGACGACCTCATCAGATGGCGCCGCCGCCTTCTTGCCTTTACCCTTGATATCGTCCGTGGTTTTCGGAGCAGGTCTCGCTGGGGGTTCGACGAAGAACGGAATGCGTCCACGGACCCAGTCGTTAAGAAGGATCTTGGCTACACCCTCAGCATCCGGCTCACCACCTTTCAGTAAGCGACCCTTCTTCCGTGCTAGTTTGTCTAGTAAGTCTTCAGGAATGAATCGAGGTTCTTTAGTAGGGTCGTCGGATTCCGGTAATGGAATGTCGTACGTTCGAGAAATGTAGATGGGTCGGACACGTTCTAGTAGAGCGGGTATATGTTCACTGGGTGTTGGCAGACCCTCAACGCGCACGACACCCTTAAGGACGGTGGCGGTGGAGCTATCGGAAGCCGCGGAGGAGGGGACGATTCCGGGACAATCGATGAGGTATATTCGGCGGGTCAACGTGATATATTGCCAAACCTATTAAAGACGATGAGTAACATAAGATACGAAGATGTATAGTAAAGACAAACCTTGGTTTCACCAGGTATAGGAGCGACGGTGCAGACTTTGCTCTTCTTCAGCGTGTTAATCAAACTGCTCTTACCAACGTTCGGATAGCCGACCATGCCGACGGAGATTTGTTTCTTGTCAGCATGTAGCTGGGAGAACTGGCGGAGGAGAGCGATGAGTGCGCCCTTGCCGAAAGAATGTGTGGGCGAGGCATGGAAGGCCAATGTTGGGTACTTGGGAGTTAGATGGGCGATGTAGCGGGCCTGAAAGCGTGGCTCATGTTAGTACTTATTCGTATGACGGAATAATAGATGAAGAGAAAGAAAAGAAAGAAAAATATGTATGACCCAAAACTACGTAGCGTGCCCACTCAACCCATCTCTCCGTAAGAGACATCGCGGGAGGAAATCGGTACGAACAACTCTATAAGGTCGTACCAACATTCAACCCCTGAATCCCCCACGCCTCGGAACGAGGAACGGAGGGAGGCCGAAAAGAAGGTATTAATCTTCCACAAACGTAACAGTGTCATCCTTTAGAAGCGAAGGACATCACTTGACTTGGTCCGTGGGGCGAAGAACGAGCGAAGGAAAAGGAAAAAGAGGAAATGAAGGCAAAGAAGATGAACACGTACAGTTACCCAAGCTGGGACGAGGTCGCACTTGTTGATGACAAGGACAACTTGTTTGTGGGCTTTCTCCTTCTTCATGTACTCGAGTACACTATGACATATAGTGCCGATGGGGTCCCGGGCATCCAATACGTGGAGAATCACGTCCGACGAGTCGATGACCTTGTACAGTTCACCATAGATACGTTTTGACGTGCCCTTGGAATAGATGGGCTCGATGTAGTCAGCATGGGTGGGCGCATCTACGGCCGCAGCTAGCGTCGAAGGACCCGCAACGGCAGCTTCCTCTTCACCCTTGGTGATGGCTTCCGAGAGCTCTTCGAAGGTGCCGACATCGAGCCGTGGACGCTTACGTTGCGCTTTAGGACCAAAGGTGTTCACGAAAGGCTCTGTCTCGACTATATGAGATCGCTTAGGACATAAGGGTCAACAGATGACAAGATATCTTATGGATGGTACGTACCTTTCTTAAGTTGGGGTTCTGCGCATCGTCGAGCAAGGCCATAGGAAGTTTGTTCCGTCGCAACAGAACCGAGTACGGATCCTTGACCTTATTGGCAAGGCTCGTTCGGAAGTGATCCAGGGCATTTTGCGTGATGACTCTCGTATTGCCTAGTCAACATCGAGCGTCAGACACAACTGTTTTTCGTTAAAACCCTGAAAACTAACCAAACCACCTTTTATCAGGTTGGACACGACCCATAGGGGTTTCGTCTTCGCCCTTTTGAAAGGCAGCGGCCTGGACAATCTTGCCATCGCGGCCGTAGACAGGCTTGCCGCCGTTGAGCAATTTGACCCTCTTCGCAGCCTTTGCATCACGGTAAAAGTTCTCTCCTTTTATCCTCTTCAAATGAGGCTCAGAAGAGGAGCGAGTCTTGGAGGAGGAACCCCCGGTTTTTTTGGTCGGTGCCATGGTTGACACAAGGGGATGAAAATGTGGTCTTACATAAACCGCCGTGACTTTTATGGTCACACCTTTATAGCCGCTAAATAGCCGCTGTGATTTGCTTCCGCGCTAATACTTTCCCTATGGATCCCAGGCTTTGCGCTGATTTTACTACGCGTCGCATAGAGTGGAGTAAAGCACAGTAAGTATACGTACTTATACGTAACGTACATAAGCATATTATCTGGACTTCTTATCCCATCTTTCTACCTGTAACCTGTTCCCCATCGCTGTGAATTGCTCCTGCTTAACTGGTCTCAGCATTCTCAAGATCTTCGCTCACTATCATGGTGCAATTGCCAATGGATACTATGGACCAAACCAAAGATATTAGAATAATCGCAGGAAAGCTCTTCGATTCCAGGGAGGGTCGTTTTATCCATAACCAATTGATCACGGTTGATCCCCTTCGTGGAATCATTACGGATGTCAAGCAGCTTTCTCTCCAAGAGCAAGATTATATTTTGCAAGAAGATAAAAACTCAATAGACCTCAGCAATAATGTAGTTATGCCGGGCTTTGTTGATGCACACGTCCACCGTAGGCTGGCTACTTTGCTTATGAGATTCATCACTAATTTCCCAGCCTCTTGCCACCGCCGCAGTCTTCCTCCATCCTTACACAGAAGTGTCATGGGAGGATCAAGTTACAAGACAGAGCGTTGTTGAACGCACTGTTCGCGCTGTAACTCACGCAAGGAAAACACTTCTCGCTGGCTTTACAACTGTCAGGTGGGCGAATTATGCAAATTTTTCGATATGTTTAATTATTTGTCATTAGGGATCTAGGAACTGAAGGAGCTGAAGATGCAGATATCTCTCTGAGAAAATGTATATCTGGTCCAAATCCCATAATCGCAGGGCCTCGTTACTTTGTCGCCAATAGAGCCATTGTCACAACGGGGAGCTATGGTGAGTTTTCTTCGATGTTATACAATTGTCTACTTAAATTATATACCTTTTAAAAGGCCCAAAGGGAGCCCATCATATGAATACTGAAGGGGTCGAGGGACTCACTGGAGCTGTAGCTGCCGATGGAGTAGCGGAATGCAGGAAAGAGGTGCGCAGACAGGTTGGTGCTGGCGCTGACTGGATAAAGGTTTGGATGTTTATTTAAAGACCTTATCGGTGATGTTTACATCTCAACAGATTTACGGAGGTCATTCTCTCCATTATCTCGTCTATCTTACCCTAACATGTTTCTTAAAGACTATAGCCCTCGTTCCAGGCTAGGATCAAGCTCTGCAGTCTTATCTCGCCAAGCAATCGCAACATTCCTGCCAGATGAAATACAAGAAATGATTATGACTGCCCGATTACTGGGAGTAAAGACCTCCATTCATCTAAAGGAGGATAACACAGCGCGTTTGCTAGCTATCGCATCCCCTAATTCCATCGAACATGGTCAAAAGATCGGCGATGATAAATTCGAACTCATGAAGAGGCATGGAACATTCTGGGTTCCCACTTTGAGCGCGTACTATACCTTGGATAGTACAGGATTGGGTCTCTGGTCTGAGGCTTCCGCAACTTTCAAACGCGCATTGAAAATCGATGGACTCAAGATTGCCTGTGGCGGAGACACAGGTGTATTTCCTCACGGTGAAAACGCGTTGGAGTTGAAGTTAATGGTTAGTCTGGGTGCTGATCCAAAGACCGTACTTCAATGGGCCACATTGCATGGCTGGCAATGCATTCGCGGGTTACAATGGGAAGGCGAAGAAGGTCAAAAGAGGATTAACAAATTACCTCAATTGAAGGAAGATACCAGGATTACAGGAGATAACGATATGCCCTTTGGTGTTATTGGAAAAGGGTTTGCTGCCGACATTATTGCTACGTCTTTGGATCCCGAAAAGGAATTTGATAAGGCAGTGAGCGCGACTAATATCACGTTTGTAATGAAAGGCGGGCGTATTTTCAAGCAGGACGGAAAGGAAGTGCCATTGTAGCATGCATCCCTGTAGTATATTTCCCGGTTGCATTTGTAACATACCTGTATCTTCAACGAAGCGACATATATTCAGGAATTGGTTATTAGAGTGTTTGCGCAAAAGCCACAGCGCCACCACGTGGTTTTTTTGACGTTGCGCTACTATGGCTTTTCATATGGTTGGGTTGTGGCTCCTTCCTGGCTGGGAATGCATATTTTCCCTTTACGGAGGCCATGGTGGGGCTTCAAGTGGAGCCACTGCCCTGGCTCCATAGCCATACAACTAATGATTGCGCAAAATAGCGCAACGTCGTAAAACCATGAGGTGGCGCTGTGGCCTCTGCGCAAACTCTAATAAGGACGTACGACTAGGAACTGTCGAATCCTTACACCATGGCTTACGTTCATATGCCGTTTTCTATCGAGCTTTCCCTCAAGTAGCTTTCTGACGTTGTTCCTTTTTAAGTGGACTTTATTTAATGCATAAAGCTATTTCAATTTGTTACAATGTTAAATCAAACTAGGGCACGAGTTGTGTGGGAGAAACCAATATTCGACCTTCTCCCGCCTGCTGTAGCTCTGCTATTCATTACATGTGGTAGAGTAAATGAATATTAATGCTCAGAGATACATTCGTAGGTAAAACAGCCTGCGAAGAGTCAAATCTAATGCATAGATATGATTGCTAAAGATGGTAATAGGATTGGCTGCATGGTTATGGACGAGCGGAGAAACTCCCTCCATCATAATAACCCTGACCAATATACGAGTCATGGCAGGTATATAGCGGGAACGCATCCTGTTCATCATCGCCTGGGCCAGAAGGCCTGTTATAGGCAGGTGCTCTGAAGGTGTTCCCGCCGTACTAGGGATCCTCGTCGTCGAACAGCGAGACGGTGACGGTGTGCGAAGTGTATCACTGAAACGATTGGCACGTCGGGGCCTAAGAATTCTTCGAAGTGATTGAAACAGTGTCCTTTTAGAAAAACCTGTATTGTTGTTAAATTTCAGGATACCTAATGGTCCAGCAGGTGCGGAATATTAAGCAACACGCATGTCTATCACCGCCAGTATCTGTCTTCCGTAATCCTTTTCAAACAATAACTTGTGCATCTTCGATGTATTTTTGCCAACAACGTCTGCGTCTTCCTTCACCCACCAAATTCCACCGAGTCTTGTGGCATCAAGTCAGTCTATTGAGCCGGCATCAAGGCGTATCAACTCACGTGAGTGTAAGGGCGACTCCAAACATCCAGTCCAATATATTGGGGGCGGCGGACTGGCCTAGAGATGACAAAATGGCCTTCATAAGACCAAAGCCGCATGTCGACAATATAGTGATCAATCGAAACCCGGTCAGCCTGAACCCGAACAATGGCCTTCCAAGTTCAATATCAGTGTTGAAGGTAGTCGAACCTCCTTCGTGGGTGTCACGTAGTATATCCACAGCTGGAGGAATCGTCCCCAAGGCATTCTCGTTCCTTCCGGACTCCAGATCTGGAGTTTGTTGTCTTCTGGGTCTTGACATGAACCTATGGTTGACTGTTAGTTGTTCAAGGTTACTTGGGGTCGTCGAGAGGATGAGAAAAAGTACTAGTACTACGGCTAGTAACAAGCTGGCACTGCAGCTACACTGCCTCACATGTAATGCCAACTCCGCAGAGATGTATTTAAATCTCATAGAATTCGCAAAAGTACCATCTAGTTGAGATAAAATGATATAGGATATGTCAGGGCCACATGACGTTCCCCCCAGATAAATACACGCCAATCTTGCGAAGCATCGGATTACATTGGCAATGTGAGCGTCGAAGATTCCCAGGAAACAGAGCATGAGAGTTTTGGTGGAGAAAGAATCGATTGTGCTCAACATGTCAACCACCAAACCGCTTCAAAATACTAAGATAATAGTCAATCGAACGAAACGGTGTTGTGAATTCGTCGCATACTTTAAACATCGCATGTTGTGCAATATTTTAGCTGCCTTTCTGGTCTCGATCTGTTCCAGATCTGTTCGATAATTTTGGTTAACAAAACCCTGGGTGATACCATATTGGCGAGGCGATGACCCAAATCTAAATTTAGGAGTAGCGGATGAATAGGTCATTTCAGTCCACGGAAGACTTCTGCTTCCTACGACCTCCATCCCGATGGATTCAAATTAAATCGTTTGGTTTTATAATTGAATTATGTTCTAAGACTGTGCTATTAACAGGAAAAACATACTCAGTGTACCGTATTCTACTACGTTCTACCACTGACCAATGCCAACCTGTCCTTTAAACGCCTTTCCGTGCCAATTGGCCAGAGTAGGGGAGGGACCGTTCAGTACCGGGCTTGTCTCGGCCAATTTGAGTAGCTTTAAGCACAAAACATCAAGTCTCATCTACCTGGATACCATTCCTCTTGGCTTTGAATTCCACCCACCCTTCTACTTTCTCGATAACATCCTTCAGGTCTCCTAATATCTTACTTTCATCCTCAAACCCATAAACCCCTTTCCTTAAGCCCCTCAAAGCAAAAGGCACCAAATTCCCCACGTAAACCACTCCCGCCGCAAGAAGAACCTCTTCTTCGACCTCCGTACCCTCTTGGTTCTCCTTTCTCTCAGAATTAATCCGATCAAAGAGCGCTTTCCCAACGTCCGCTAAAGACGTTTCCATTTCTGCCAAAATATTCGAATAAATAGATAATGGGCAAAGTTGCCTCAGAGAATTGAAGGCCGTAAGGATGGAATTTGTGTAAACGGCCAATGGGGGGAATGACGAAAGAATTGAAGGTGCAATATGGACAGGAGTCGATTCTGCGAGCTTGGGGATATCCTGCGGTAAGGAATCCAACATCGATCGCGTGATGAACCATGCGGATAACGGACGGTCCGTATGCTTCTCCATCTGATATGAGAATTGTTGAGACGCGGATGTCAACGCTGTTTTCGTCGAAGATAGGACGGCATCCGTAAATGGCTTTTCTAAAAGACTTCTGAAATCCAGCCCTACCCTCGCAAAGGAAGCTGCGCAATAGGTGAGTTGGGTAAGGAGTGAAGTAAGGGATGTCAAGTCATCGACTTTTGGAATGGTTTCAGTGAGGAGATCCATAAGACGGACTATGTGCGTGTGTATATAGGTTTGCAGGAAATGCAATAATGTCGAATATAATTCCGAACGATTGGAATCGCCAGCTATCCTATCCAGGAAAATTGACGTATATTGACTGACGACGTCATATACGCCTTCTCGGAAAATATCAGCGTATTTCTTCAGATACCTTGCATGATCCGTCCGTTGCTGTTCGATGGCTGCGAATAATCCTAAAACATGAACTTCCCGCCCCGAAAGGAACGCCAACGCCAGTTCTTCCTCATCAAGAGTCCCCATCCGGCGTAAGAAATTTACCGCCTTAAAAAGGGCGGGCAACTTGGCCGGCTCTCGTAGCAACGCCAAAAGCTGCGTAGACATTAACCGTATAGCTTGTTCTGCTTCAGCGGCCACATCCACAATAACGGGTATGGTTGGAAATCTCGCGAGGAGAGATGAAGCATGCGCCGAGAGGTCCATCGCCTCCGAATAGTAACCATTTCGGACACAGGTATCAATAAGTTGGGGAATCTGGAGGATATCCAGAAGTTTTTCGTGTTGTTCTAATACGAGCGCGGCTGTTCTTCGTTCGGCTTGGATGACCTTCGTGGATGCGGCGAAATTCCTCGTTTCAGATTCCAGTTGGGGGATGGTTTCGAGGAGGGAATCGAGCGATGAGGAGAATGAGGATAGGGAATCCGATAGAGTGGATGCTGTTGAGTGGAGAGCTAGGAATGTGGAGTATTCGGATGTGCAGAGGTTTGTTAATTGGAAGGTTAACGTGTTTGCTTCTTCCGTAAGCGTTTGAGGTTCCGCCTGCAGGGAATGCAAAGGTAATGTTGCGAGATAGGAGAGATATGAAGATGCTTGGGTTGAGGAGAGTAATTTTGAGTCATCTGCCTTTTGGGAAAGGATCTCCGTTAGGCTAGAAATAGGCCTCGTTTCCGTGTCTGACATTTTAGGAGGATGGGTGTGAGAAGCAACTATAAAGCTCCTGGTAATAGATGATATTTAGCAGTATTATAAACTAGACATTCATTGTTTACTTACTTCACAATAGTAATAACAGAATGTAAGAGCTATTGTCCACCAGCTTGAAGTTCGTAGTTATGACGCGGAAGGGCAGCAGATCTCAAAAGCGCCCGTGCCTGTCGCGTCACAGTCACACTTGTTATCTTCGCGTGTCCCAAAGTGGAAATTGCCGATAGAGGGCAGTTCATTAATTTTTGAGGGCAAAGGAAGAGACAAAAATATGATTTAAAGTAACAAATAAATCCAAATTTGCCTCGTATACTGATTACGTTAAGGGAAAATACGCCTGCTATGGCCTTCGGCAATGTACATCAGGAAACCTGACCATGGCGCCTATTTTTCCATAGCAGCCGTCCATCGTAGACGATGATCCCGACCTTCAGCAGGGAAATAATGTCAATATTAGGTTATAATATCAATGTATCGGATTAAAATATATTTATTGGCACTTCACATATTTTTTATAATAGGAAGGAATGCTCGAACGAGGCGTCTGAAAGTAGTGCTATGGAAGGTATCATAGCTGTCAACAAAGTATGGGAGCTAGCGGCACTATAGTTGCTATAATCGCTATAATAGCAACTATACTATCACCCCACAGGAAGTGGCACAGCCCACAGGAAGTGGTGCACACTTATATAATCCTACCACATTGAATAATTGTCAAAGTGAGCATGGGGGATTTTTTTGTAGATTTATTAAATAATTTTCAAATATGTCACATGATGAATATTCAAAGTGTTATGATTATATAAGGGTGCACCACTTCCCGTGGGCTGCGCCACTTCCTGTGGGCTGATAGTAGCATTTGCAAACTTTACTGATGTAGCTCCCAAATCGGTACTTACTTACTTGGTTTAAATATATAAACAATGTTTTGTCCGCCCGATGGGAAAGAAAAATACGGCCTAGTTGACATTTGGTTGAAAATTTTACATACCTGTCAGAGACTATTTTAAGCCCAATCGGAATGTTATCGTTCCGATCGCGAAGAAATGGGTTATAAGTTGCATCTCATCTCCTCAGGCTCAAAGCTTTTGCTCCTGCTTAACTAAGGGATTCGGACCCTGGATCCTTTCTGTGACAATGTCATCAATATTTCCTATTGTACTGACTACAGTCTGTGGCACCTTATTATTTCTTTATTCTGGGATGAATCCCAGACCTCCCAAAGGTGCGTTATGTTAGCTCCGTACGTGTTCCCATACCAATGCACTCAACTCCTTTTATTAGGGTATCGATTTCCTCCAGGTTGCCAAGGAAACTCTTTCATGGGAGAGCTTTGGATGGACCTCAATGATCTGTCTCTCCTTAGGAAGTGGAGAAAAGAATATGGTGAGAAATTCAAGATAATAATTTATAACCCTTATTCTCATATATGATTTTCAGGAGATACCATTTCTTTCCATATTCTTGGGAACCGGCATGCCATTATATTCTCTAAATCCATCGCTTCCGATCTATTGGAAAAACGGTCCGTTAACTATTCTGATCGATACCCACAACCGGCGGTTCGACTTGGTCAAGGAGAATGTAGTATGTGATCAAAATATTAATCAACTCAGATAGATTAAACATTGCTCCCAATGTAGGAGAGAGGAACTGCAGGCCCGTCTATAATGACAGCTGCACTGGCACACCTGCAATCAAATTCGAACCCACTTCCCAATGATGAAGAAGTCATAATGAATGTAGGCCACCAGGAAACTTGGTAAAAACCGGCGCCTAATGGCTCGGTAACTGTTAAGGTCTGTTCCAGTCTTAACACATATTTTAATATTCTATTCCATTTTCGCTTTATTATCCTATTTTCTATTCCTGTCACTCCATTTTCGTTCTCACTGT
>KN837080.1:618370-632082 GCA_000827215.1 Sphaerobolus stellatus SS14
CTCTGAACCTCTGTCTCTGAAATTAAGGGACATTTGCGTATTGTTGGAGAGGGCGCAGCACATAAGCTGAAGCCAAGTCCCTTTTCCCTTACTACCCCTGCTGAGTGTCATTTGAACCTTGCGCTCAGCACTTAACAGTAACGAATTTTGGTTATTCCTATGGAACGACACAAGGATATCTTATTTTATTTTTGAGAACCTAGTTCATATGATCTGTTACCCTCTCATGACAAATAACTGGGGCCACCTATACAGTCTGCGTCGAGATATTGCCCGTGCAAATTTTGCTATGGAAATGTACATAAACTATAATCAACTATAGACAATTATGCTAGCGATCCTAGTTTATGTACATTTCCATAGCAAAATTTGCACAGGTAATATCTCAACACAGACTGTATAGGTGACCCAAGGTGTTTGTCATGAGAGGATTATAGATCATATAACCAGGTTCTCCAAAAAAAATAGGATATCCCTGTGTCGTTCCATAGGAATAACCAAAATTCCTTACCGAGCCATTAGGCGCCGGTTTTCACCAAGTTTACTGATGTATCTGGCATGTCATACGCTGGTGGAGTCGGAATAGTCAGTGATTTATTTATTATATGAGACGTGATCGTTTCTGAGCTGCAGCATCCTACTTCCTAGAGTATGTCTAGAAATTTGGCCATTATCCTAGCTATGGTTAAATATCCCCAGGCTCAAAAGAAAGCCCAAGAGGAACTTGATAGTATAGCACAAGGTCGTCTTCTGATATTAGCGGAATGGAACAGCTTCCTATATCAATGCCTTTTTTTGAAGAAATCCAACGTTGGAGACCCGTCAGCCGCTGGGTGTAGCACATGCAACTTCGGAAGACGCTAAATACGGCCACTACTTCATCTCTAAAGGAGCTATTTTGATGGGCAATAGCTGGTATCTTTCCCTCGTCTTGTTTTTGGTTCCCTCTGCTGAATTTCTGTTCAGGGAAATTTGCGAGACGAAACACTTTATGGGCCTAAAGCGGAAGACTTCGGCTCGGAGCGATTCTTTAGAACTGTAGTGACATACCCTTCTGCTCAATAGGGTTATGGACACAGGTAAAAAAGCAAAAAATGACAAAATTGTCAGAATTTTAATGTGCTTTATTGTCCAGAATGTGTCCACATCAGTAAAGTTGGCAAATGCTATAATTGCTATTATAGCGATTATAGCAACTATAGCGCCGCTAGCTCCCATACTTTGTTGACAGCTATGGTACCTTCCATAGCACTACCTTCAGACGCCTCGTTTGAGCATTCCTTCCTATTATAAAAATATGTGAGGAGCCAATGAATATATTTTAATCCGATACATTGATATTATAACGTAATATTGATATTATCTCCCTGCTGAAGGTCGGGATCATCGTCTACGATGGATGGCTGCTTTGGAAAAATAGGCGCCATGGTCAGGTTTCCTGATGCAGGCCGTCACTTGGCCAGCAACACCTTGTTTTTAGCTGCAGCCACCATCCTGAAATTATTTGACGTTGTTCCAGCTAAAGACGAGCAAGGGAATGATATCCCAATACTGGAGAATACACAATGGGAGCCTTTATGTGAGTCTTCAAGTGTCACTCCAGTGCTTGAATCACGCGATTTGACTCGTAATACTACGCGCAGTGTTCCCAAGCCTTTCTAATGTGATTTTAAACCACGTTCAGATTTCGCAAAAACCTTTCTGATTGATTTGATTTGATTTCTTCCCTTTTTAAAGTTACATTTGAGGTCGTTTACGACCTATACAACTATCCTACTGTCAAAGCATGAAAGCGTCCGATTTTAACTCGGAATGAGAGGAAACATAAAAACATTTCTGAAGGAGCACGCCGCGTGAAATTGTTCCCAAAATTATTATCCAAGATAAGTAGTTACGACCGATAGTAATCATCCCGCCTTAGGTATTGTATGGGTTTGTGATCGCGGGAAACCCGCTCTCGCTACGCTGGAGACGCTGACATAAGGGTAGGCAACAAAAAATCTGGATAAGCCATGGCCGAGGACACCCACCCCTCTAATCCCAGATATATTAGGCTCTACAGACTTTTATACATCTTTACAGTAATATGTCCATGTTTGTTAGTGCTTCATTGAAATATTAGCTTTAGAAATGATTATTTTGCTGTCATCCTTTGCTTCTTGGCATAGCTTGCACCTTCTGTGCATGTTCTGCTGCAACTTCTACATGGATTAATAATCTTACCGACTGACCACCTTTAACTTTGCCCTTCTTAGACTCTTAGTTCTCATTTTGACACTTGTTTGACACCCTGAGCAGATCGGACGAGCGAAACGGAAGCAAGGTACATAAGCTAGCTTAAGATGGTCATTCCTCAATCAATGGCGTATTTTGATTCTTATTACCTCCTTGGTCTCAATTAAAAATTTCCAGGCAATAAGATAGTAGGTTTGAGCTAGAATTTTACAAAAAAGGTGACTTGAAAAAAATTGGATAAAGATCCAGGGTCCATACCTCCAAGTCGATGCCTCGGATTTGCCGAACGCCTACCCTTGCGCGGAAAACGTCCGTTCATATTTGTAGGATTTCTTACAGGTTTGTTTTAATTTATCTGAACCCCTGGAATAAGGATCCCTTTGAGTCATTCTATCCGCAGAATATATGTTTCAAACCACAAAGTATGTATACGAACTCCTTCGACGGAGTGTCCGCTCTCCCTTTAGAAGCCATATTCAGCATCAACCATACTCAGAAGTCCTCTGCTATTTCCAGTCGAACGCAGCCCGCAGCCAATCCGAATAGCCATTAGTACAGCCTGCATATATCTGCAGTAACCTATTTCGTATAATAGAATTTCAGATATGATTTCTACGTTAATTGGCAGTGGAGCCTGCAGCCTTAACCGACGACTTAAGTTATCTGCCTATACATCCTCCTATTAATAATAAGCCAACACATCCTGATGAGGGAGTCAGGCATGCTATGGCTTATGTCTGCATATGTAATTAAAGGCGTTTGGCTGGCATTAATTGGTAGCATGGTACCTGGTGAACGAAGCAACGTGTGCCCTAATTATTGCTCTAAAAATATCAAACGGGTGTGCATAATGCTACATACAAATCCTTCTTACTGACTAAACCGAATGGATAAAACCAGCTTCGAAATCACACAGGCTCCGGCTGATCCCCCATTAATTTTAAGCAATTTACGGAGAATGAAAGGGTCGGCAATGGTATACTGCTCATCGAAGGAGCGGAGTCATACAAAGTTATAAATGAAAAGCTTCATCAATGGTGGAGCGTGGCTATGCTGCTAATATTCTACTTTCAGGAATAGAAGTAGATGGATAGAAGTGTGGGGTATATTCCTCAGCGGACCTCTGGACCGAGTCAACCGGTGCATACCCTCGTACGCTTTTAGCTTCTCGTCTGTGCTCAATAGCGACGTCACGATCTCTGCAGCATTTGACACACAGTTCGATCTTACGCCCTGTGCATCACTGCTAGAATCACCAAAACGGCGTCAGATCAAGCTAACGCCATTCCTTGAGCATGCTATCACTGCAGATGCGCAGGCTGGCAGGCGTCAAACCCGTCCACGACGCAGCTCCATATTAAGCGGTGGGAACGAGCGGATAAACACTCATGTTAAATCTTAACGGTTCCTGATCACTAGCACTGCTCAGCCCCAAGTCGCACGTAAGTATGCAAGACCCGTTTCCGCCCGGGTCACCTGTTAAACCATTCGTCGGCTCAAAGTTGGCACGAGGGCTCCACTGCTCGACCGGAACGCAACCAAAGTACTAACGCCCCATCAACATAAAGTCTTCCAAAAATTAATTTGCTCCGAGATCGGTACAACTCCGTGGTCAGATGCCTTCCACTATCGGAAGCATCCGGGGCATCCCTGCTAAAAAGGAAGTGTTGTTTATCCTCGTCATGTAGGCTGCTATTGCTGAGTATGATGGCGTAGAGGGTGCAGTAAATATACAGCCAATCAGCTATTTCGGCACGTAATATTTTGGAAGAGACTAATTTGTTCCTGAAACTCTATACCAGCTAGCATATACTTTACAGTAAGTCGACTTATCGAGCAATCTACCAAATCTGGGGCATGGGTGCGAAGTTGGATGCTGACCAGGAGAATAACAGAAAACAGAAGCTTCTGCTTTTCATGCCAAAGGGATTGCGCCATTCGTAATATGTTGTAATTCACCTTAGAGGAAACAAGTAGTTCCATCTGCCCTGAGCTCCGTAGTGCCAACTGATCACCAACGCCAGCAAAAAGTAAGTGCCGCAACTCTTTTTACCCCTCGGTCCGAGAAGACTAGACAAAGAGTATTCGAACAGTTCCGCTCCTCGTACGAAAAAGCTAATACCGGCCGGCATTCTATATTTGATGGCCAATGGTTTATCGTACCGTTGAAAAATGGGGTCTATGAGACGGATGGAGGCTTACTTAACTAGTTGGCCTTAATCAATATGCCCTTGAAATGATATCGAAGACTGCTGTGGTAGGTAATTCGGGTTTTAGATATTCCTCGGCGGAAGGAATGCAGCCAAGTGGTGTTCTTAGAAGTCAATCGGCGCATATAATGTCACAGGTGGAAGCTAGCGTCATCGAGAACCAGAGTGGATTTTTGACAAATTGTGAGGTTCTGAGGTTCTAGAAAATATACCGTTATGGATTAAAGTGAAGGTTATATTACGTACTTTACTTCTCGCAAGGGAAGGGATCCAGAATGATCTGAAAGAGAATCAAGACGGGCTCAGGACGCCACAGGATGCCTCTCAGCCACTCAAAGACATTAATGGCAGGAGTGGTAGAACTATAAAGAAAGAACAGACGGAAATGAAAGCGGGGGCAATCTCTTGATCGGAATAATGAGGGGTTGTTCGGACAAAACCCTAAATGGAAGGTCGCCGGATATTTTGGAAGATAGAAAATATTCTGTGGTACCTTATACGACGCGTACGCCGAGAAAGGGAAGATGGACGGAAGTGAATCCCTGAAAATGGAGAATAAGGAGGGTCATTCGAAACTAAGAGTTGTACTTGTGTAGCATCTTGGTAAAAAGGTGGTTAATATTTTCGAATGGAAGAAATCAAGGACACATTCTAGTCTAGTATATGGCTGGATTAGCAAATCGGAATCTCTGGAGTGTTTATCCAAAAACTATCGGCCCGTCATTAGTCCCCACTGCCAGATGGTTGAATAAACTGCAGGCGATGGAGGTTCTCAGATAGGTTTGGGAACAGCATGAATGGGGAAAACTCCACTTTCCGACTCGGAGTCCGAGAGACTTGGGACGACGAGAAGATAGAAGTTAAAGGTGGGTACCGGAATATTCGAGGGTTCTGCTGAAACTGGAGGAAAAGACTGGGGTTTGAGGAGCATGAAAGACATTTGACTTAAGGAGAAAGTGTGTAGAAACTTCCGCGATGGTCCGCGCCATAGGTGGAGCTAGCTTGTTGTATATCGAGATCATGTTCGCGAATGTTCAGTTTCGCGTTGACGACATCACTAAAACTACGGCCAAAGCGTGCTATTGGATGGCTAAGTGGATACACCCCAGAGTTCCTGAGCTCTAGGAGGGTACGCACAAAAAAAAGGGTACATTCAAACCGAATAAATATCCTGACTAAGATAAATGTATCGGGGGTGATCTGAGCTATATCATCCCCGAGCTTCCGAAATTGTTAAGTACGTATAAATATTATTGTGAGTGATACCACCGGGCCAATGGATATATTCCGAACGTTGCCGCTCGGCTTTGATTGATGCCGATTATCTGCAAACCTCGCAGGAAGGTCGTCCATACTTAGTGGTTTTCTCTTCGTGTTGATTTGATATAGAGATCGTGGCATCTTTTATCATTATTTGCAGTGAGATTTGAGCGAGATTCCAAACATTATTCTAGACTGGTCTAGATGCATGTTATACATATCATGGATTCTTGGAAGAACAGTTGGGCGGGTAAACAGTTGAGCGTCAGGGTAGGGTAAACAGTTGTCTGTTGGGAGAGTAGAATGGAGTGAGAGCTGCCAATTACGCCGAGGACCTGGGACGACTTGAAAACGTGTTACTATTGGGAGTGATAAAACTCTGTAAATTTCAAAGAAAAGAGAATCGATTCTAAAATCCGTTGACGGAAAGTGTGGTGGCAGAATAAGGGTCTTGTTTTTCTATAATTTCCTAAAAAAATATGGAACAGCGGAACTGTCGTAAAGCCGTCTAAGAAGACAGGGAGAGGGAGAGAGCAGCTCCGGCACCCTTGTTGACGGTCACCTCGGTCGCGAACTTGGAGGCAGAAAGCGTTGGACACGAGTGATTATATGGAGAACATCTTCTGAATTTTCATAAGAAATTCAGGGCAAATACGGCGCGGCGTGACAACGAGGTACGACATGCAGGAAAGCGTGGGAAGATCGCGTGTCAAACGTTATTCCAGGGTGGTGACGACAGGGATGACGTCGATGGCTAGAGACGCTCCCAAACTGGTTATCAACAACTCAATGGAGTTGGCATTTTCCCGACCACCCTCTTCATGACTGCCCCTTCCCCTACTCCCGCCTCTTCCAACGGCACTAGCGCCCCGCCTCCTAAACGGACAGCCCGCGGTACCTATTTCCCGCCGTCCTCGACGACGCCGAAGGCCTTAGCTTACTGCTTCCCACAGCCTGCGATGAATGTCGTCGTTTGAAGATTCGTTGCGAACGGGCGCGCGGTGTCGATGAAGATGATGATATGTCAGATAGTTACAGAAAATGTCGCGGATGCAACGCGTCAGGCATTGGTGAGTATCCACCATGCGGGGTTTTTGCCACCACGCGCTGGACTGGATGGCCTTGGTCGACGCACTTATGCTGATGTATGCATTTCTTTTTAGAATGCACATACACAGGTGAAGAATCTGCATAAAATGCGTCGTAATTGAGACGTTGATGAGTCAAATTATAGCACCCGTACACAAACGAGGGCCACCAAAAGGGTGTGTTGTATCCACCTTATCTCTAGTCTTAATTTTCTGAGTATACGTGGCTAGATATCTGAGCGCCTTGGAACAACGTCTGAACGATGCAGAGGCCCTCCTGGGGGCATTAATTTGCTCAAAGGATCCTCGCGCATCGACGCTTATCACCGACCTTTCAAAGGACTCTCTAGCCCAATCCATCATCCACAGGGTCTCAAACAGTGAATTTGGACCCGCCGGACGGGCTGAACGCAAAGGAGGTCTGCGTGGTAAATCCAACGAGACACCTATCTTTACTATCGATAGCAATGGTAAGTTGATGCTCTCGTTGTGATATCACGCAGTCGTATGGATAGGTTTAAATGTCCTGTCCGGTGGCGTCTTTTATTTTTCCCAATCTCTCTCCGTTTCCTCGAATGTTCGGTTTATTGTGCTTAGGCCATCTCGTGTTTACGACTCCGAGCAATACTTGGCAAGACTATCTCGACATGCGCTTGAACCTTGAAATGAAAGGACGCGCTCAGTTATACATACAAGCTCAACAACAGGGGCGACCGCCTTCTTTGAGCCGTACAGGTAAGGTTATCTACATTATATGGTTTCGATGGCTCCTCTAACTCCGCCTCAGCGACGGCGACGACGCTCGCATCAGCCACCGTCGCGGATATCTCTGCCTCCCAAGAGCAGGGCCTTAAAGACATTCAAATGCGTCTATATGGTACGTTTCCGCCTTCTGATTCTATACCCTCCGCCCTCTCCCTCCCCTTCACATTTTTCACCCATCCAACCCTCTTCTCCCTCCCTTCATGTTCCCCTCCCCTAAAATCCACCCTCCCTCCCTCCCCTGCTTCCACATCCTCCAACCCTGAATCAAATCAAAATTCGAGTCACGATGTCTCATATCACTACACCACAGAAGAAATCAATACGTGGCTCACAGCCGACGACATCGCCCTTGCAAGTACGAATGGGAACGGTCACACAAATCCACCCAGCTCAACAAACGGCAGCGAGACGTACCACGCATTCATGTCACCGGGGGGTGGGGATTATGGCGGCGGCGGTGGAGGAAAGGATTCGCAGGACGCGCCGTACGGTGCGTTGTGCGATATCCTGGGGCTGGACAGGAAACAATGGGATCTATGAGGGCTGGGGTCCGGTGCAAAGGCGAAGGCGATCTCCGGAACGATTGTGAGATCTTTTAATCATAGCACTGTGCTCGTGATAATATGGGACTAATGATACAAGACCGCCCATGGCAAGAGGCATATATAGTTCGATCCTCAAGTTATTTTTTCATCGTTGCCTGCGTTGGCGTCGTCAAGTCTCCGGGGGTTATTCGCGTTTAGTGAAAGGAAGAGTATGTTTACGAATCAAAGCGAACAATTTGTTATGGTGCGCGTGGGGATAGATGTCGGCGTCGGCCAGCGATTCTCGGGGTGTGTCGTGATTACTGTTTTAATGTAGTTTTATTGTCTTTTTCCTTTACTTTTCTGCTTTGTCTTCCCTGATTCCCACTGTCTTCTATGCCCGTTTCTCTCATCTCTCGCATACATTTCTATCAGATGATTCCCGCTTAGTCCATTGCAGATCGACCGTAGTACTGCGTTGCCTTGATACCACTTCCACCTCGCTTCATATATACGATTAACGACTCAAGGTGTTTGTACAATGCTGTATTGATAGAATTTGCAGAACTAAACCGTATATTTCAGCTATAATTGATATTTAATACTATCATCATTTTGTTGCTACGAGCTGCATAGCTTACTCTCTGATCAGGTATAGCTAACTCATACATCTGGCTACCGGTTGCAGACCGGCCTCCGTCTTAACCCCTATCATTCAGGGGGAATCACGCTAGGTAAGGAAATTGGAGAAGGATCAATATATTCTGCATTCTTAAACGGCTTGGATTACAAGTATTTGACGTCATAATCTCCTTCGTATTGATTCGTTGGAAACTGATAGAAAACTCCTGCACTTGTGGTATGGGGAAATTATCTAATAGGAAAGTTTAGAAGACCTGGAGTACAAGTATTTGACGTCATAATTTCCTTCGTATTGATTCGTTGGAAACTGATAGAAAACTCCTGCACTTGTGGTATGGGGAAATTATCTAATAGGAAAGTTTAGAAGACCTGGAGGGGTGATAATAAATTATGCAAATCCTGGAGGAGCTAAGGGAAAGCGGGAAAGCGGGAAGGTACGAGCGATTCAATAGGAAACTGGAGAATACATGATTGTATATGCAGGGCTTCCTGATTTCTTTCCTCTTTTACGGAGCTAAAGATTCTGTGATAATCAAAAGGAGAGTATAAGCTTTCAGAACTCTGCTCTTATATGTTTGAAACTTTTGAACCAGGCTTGAACGTATTTATTTATTCCTACTTGTGAAAGTGATGAACCGGCGCTCCTATCAGGCGACCAGCCTTTGAAATATATTCCAACGATTTGGAAACTGCATGAACGAGCGTGTGGTCTCCAATAAATAGTGATAAATTACGAAATATATTCCGCCGATAGACTGAATCGTAAAAGGTCTTGTTCAGAATATTTAGATAAATTAAAACAAAGCTGTAAGAGATATCGTAAATGTGAATCGACGTTTTCAGCGTCTAACGGGACCTATGCTTTATCCTCCAGCGTGGCGAGTTCCACGAATACAACGTCATACAAAAATGCACGACATTCGGGAACTTTAAGTAGCAAGCGTTGGAGGAAGGAAAAATTCTGAGCCGTTATGCTAAGGGGCGCCCACACTCTTTTGAAACACTTTTCTGAAGTGACATGCTCCACCTTGTAATCTGGCTTCTAGTTGAACTTAGAATTGATAGAGCACGTTTTGACAGTTAGGTAATGTCCAGGTAACGAATAAGGAATACAATGGCACTTTAACTACCGAGGACACCCCAGATAACTATCGTTCTCGTGCATATCTAGTTGTGCTATAATGGGATCCGCGCTCGCCAGGATATCCGTAGCAAGTATGCATATTCAAGATATAACTTAGTCCACCTCCAGCGACTCAATTATCAGTTGGCGCAGCGTTCTCCTTCAGAAACGTTCTTGCGAAATCTGAACGTGGTTTGAACTCGCATTGGAAAGGCTTGGGAGCACTGCGCGTAGTATTACGAGTCAAAACTCCGTGATTCAAGCACTGGAGTGCCACTTGAAGACTCACATAAAGCCTCCCATCGCGTATTCTCCTGATATTGGGATATCATTCCCTTGCTCGTCTTTAGCTGGGACAACGTCGAATAATTTCAGGATAGTGGCTGCAGCTAAAAACAAGGTGTTGCTAGCCAAGTGACGGCCTGGACACATCCTGCACAATAAAACGCATTAAAAAAAAATTAATTCAAAACTCTTTCATGATTTTTTTTACCTGCGGCCATAACCCCACTGAGCAGAAGGATACGTCACTCCAGCTTTAAAGAATCGGTCTGGGTTGAAGTCTTCCGCATTAGGTCCATAAAGTGTTTCGTCTCGCATGATTTCCCTAAACAGGAATTCAGCAGAGGGAACTAAAGATAATATGAGAGAAAGGTACCAGCCATCTCCAATCACAATAGTTCCTTTGGGAATGAAGTAGTCCCCGTATGTATCGTCTTCCGAAGCTGCATGTGCTGCAGCCAACGGAACGACAGGTCGCCAACGCTGGGTCTCTTCACAAAAGGCATTGGTATAGGGAAGATGTTCCCTGTCCTCTAATGTCAGAAGACGATCATGTGCTACACTATCAAGTTCCTCTTAGGCTTTCTTTTGTGCCTCGGGATATTTAACCATAGCTAGGATAAGGGTCCAAACCCCAGACAAACTCTGGAAAGCAGGACCCGACTTCAATCAGAAACAGCGCGGTTCAATAAAATTAAATGAATAAATTACTGACTGTTCCAGCTCCAGCAGCGTATGACACGCCAGAGACGTTCCTTAGGACTTCTTCGTCATCTGGGAGAGCGTTCGACTTTGATTGTAGGCGTGCCAGCGCGGCTGCCGTTATAGAAGGGCCTGCTGTTCCTCTTTCCTACGTCGGGAACAAGGTCTAACCTATCTGAGTTGATTAATATTTTGATCACATACTATATTCTTCTTGACCATTTCATAGGGAACGGTATTTATTGCCACGGTTGATGTCCGAAAGTAGCTGGCTCTTCGCTTCCAACCTGCTCCTGGAAACCATTCTGGAACATATTCCACTGCTCTATTGTTAGTTTGCTCATGTGTAATAAGTTCAATGACACATACAGAAGGGTAGGAAATCGACGAGAAATGAACCGATAGTTACACTTTCTGTTACACCTTCTACGGCCACTCTGACAATGTCGACGAAACTATCGTTTTTGTCTTGCAGTGTATAGTTATAAACGACCTGCGATCTCCAAATTACGTAGTGCTCTGATTTTAAAAAAAATTGTGTTTAGGCACCTTCATGATGATAGAAGCAGTAAAATATTCCAGGTGGTTCACGAAGTCCTTTGGGGTTGCGTGTAAACGAGCAACTAGATCACTTAAAGTAGGTATCAGAGGTATGTCAGAAAGTGAAAGATAGAATCTAACATAGTTGCTTGTAATTGAGCTGGCTCATAATCCTTGACGACGCCTGCATTGAAAAATTGATGAAAACCCCGCCTATGACGTCTCCACCAGTCACCGTAAGGCATGAAACCAGGATTATATTCCCAGCCTTGTCTATATTTCAAATGGTTTGTGATATTCATTGTACTTAGAGAATATCCTCACTTACAGTCGAGGCACCGGTTGTGGATGTCGATCAGAATAATTAAAGGACCGTTTTTCGAATAGATCGGAAGCGATGGATTTAGAGAATATAATGACATGCCTGTTCCCAAGAATATGGAAAGAAATAATATCTCCTGGAAATAATATATGAGAATAAGGGTTATAAATTATTATCGTGAATTTTTCACCATATTTCTTTCTCCACTTCCTAAGGAGAGACAGATCATTGAGGTTCGTCCCAAGCTCTCCTATGAAAGGTTTTCCTCGGGGGCCTGGAGGAAAGCGATAACCTGGTAAAAGGAGTTGAGGGCATTGGCATAGGAACACGTACGGAACTAATATAACGCACCTTTGGGAGGTCTGGGATTCATCCGAGAAAAAAGAAGTAATAGGCTGCCACACACTACAGCCAGTAAAATAGGAAATATCGATGACATTGTCACAGAAAGGATGCAGGGTCCAAATTCCTTGGTTAAGAAGGAGTAGGAAGCTTTAAGGACATGGCATGCAACTTATAACCCATTTCTTCGCAGTCGGAGAATCTGATTGCGCTTAAATAGTGCCTGGCAGGTGTATGTAAAATTGCCAATTAGATGTCAACGATGCCGTGTTATTCTTTCCCATCAGGCAGCCCGGTACTTCTTAGGTACTTCTGTTCTCATGCTTTACCCTCAGTCAGTGATAGGAAAGTGGAATATTTCTCGTGGCACGCAGGAAGGATGCCAAGATAACACGTACTTTGTTTCGAATGGCTCAGGATCCCTGAGTGCTTGAATAAGTAAACATAACATATATGCAAGGCTCAATCTCGACTTCGGCGGACCGGAAGCGTTCCATGCATCTTAGTCAAACTCAGAGCTTTCTTATTAGGTGTATGAATCTTGATACTAATAAGTAGCAATATTGATCTTTGGTTTCAAGGCCTCGCGAACCCTTTCTGATCAGGACCCCGTGATACGTCTTATAGGATAAGAATTGTTAGAGCATCTAGTGACAGATGTGTCCTACAAATTATGGAACATGAGGCTGCTGACGACACCACAAATAACACATGGTGATTACCGACATTCCGGCGCTTTCTGAGCCACTTCTGGAATGACAATAAGAACTTCGAGTTTTTTTTTTCAACAGAATTGGAAGCAGAACTTCGAGTTCTAAGGGTTATTTAAACCACAAATTGATCTACAAGTTATTTTTATATTTCTCGGAGCATTTGTACTTGAAATTTAGCTATCAATTAAACATTTTCAAGATCTTCAAGTTCTCGTGAAGGTTTCAAAGCTGCTAAATACTTCAAGTTTAGATGTGATCCAAACTCAAACCATAACCTCAAGTAAAATCGGGCCATAAATGGCTAATTATATGTACTTGAAAATTTGTGTTCAAATAAAATGCCAATTAAATCTAAATGGAATCTTGAAGCTTTTCGGAGCTCTGGACTAATCGCCCACTGCTCGCCCACTTACTGCCCGATCACCGCCCGATCACCGCCCACTACTACTTGCATATATGAGCATTACGACTGACGGTTGAATGTTCAGTTTTGTACTAACCTTCAGCGTTCCCACAGCCTCAAATGCCTTCACGGTCCATAGCGGTTTCCGTGTCTCGCTGCATCTGTAAAAATTTTGTGTGCAGGCAAGGTATCACCTCAAGTAATATCCAAAAAATTATCTACTAATTTCAGGCGAGCAATTATTTTTCCAGCAATTTCTTTCTATCTCAGACTTGTGCATCTATCCCCGCAGATCCCGACATTGCTCGGCATCGACGCACGTCGCCTTCAAGATCTTGCCTCGTCGTAGTCCATCCACCCCCGCAACACATCCATGCCATTCCAAGCATCGAAAATATGCCAATAAATAGTATGACTTATGGTGAGTAAACTGTCCTTCTGAAATACCTTCATATTCACTTACCTATCATCAGGAAAGTTGGCAACGGCGCTTACTTTTTCCATAGCATCCCACGCTTCCTACAGACAGTAGCGACTGCTATGTCGCTAAATGGTCGCTAG
>KN837080.1:632897-665330 GCA_000827215.1 Sphaerobolus stellatus SS14
TTATATATTTAATAACATTTTCTGAATAATCGAAAAATCAGAAGGAATAAATATTATCTGCTATTGAGTCTACCGGCTGTTAGTGTTCCTATGATAGTCATCCATAGCTTCCACTGCAGCTATCATACTGAAAATAGAGCCATTTGCCATGGACGCTATGGACAGTATCATAGTGTACATAAAGTACGGACACTATGGACGCTATAGACGCTATAATTGCCTTTATAGCGTTTACCAACTTTACTGATGATGGCTCCAGGGTCGCCTTGTGGCAAGTAGGACACCGTCGGCCTATGGAGCTGAAATTGCGGACTTGGGCTATAATTAATGCCCATTAGGTATGCGTATCGTGTTTATGAGGTTACTGCTATGCTTATTAGGCTATATATTAGGATATATAGCGGTGCCCAAGCTGTTCAGGCTTCTAGTACTGCCCATGAACGTTATCTGGGCAGGGGTCATTATGATTGCAATTTCGTGGTATGTATCATTGAACACCATATTTCTATGTCAATATCCTCATGTATTTCATACATCCTCCAACCCTAATTCAAAAGAATGTTTGAGTCACGGAGTCTCATATCATTACACCACAGAAGAAATCAATACATCAGGAAAGTTGACACGGGCGGCATAGCGCTATATAGCCTATATAGTAGCCATACCGCGTTTAGTGTTTTTAGCGTGTCTGCCACTAGAAAGGCAGCCATAGCAGGCCTAGCGATGACTTGCCGACATACCAACATCATCGAGAACCGACTAGCTGAGTGCTATATAGCTTGAATAGCCCACCTAGCATTATACCAATTTATTTCCTAAATAAGCGATTTATTAAGATATATACTAAAATATAAGTATTATCACCTATTTTTCGATTAGATGGAATTTAATATATTATCTGAAATTTTACAATACATACACGAAATCTAATACAAGAAACACTACAAATAATTAATATAACTACATCCAGACATCAGGTTAAATATTGTAAGAGACCATATGGATTATTGCTCCGAGTTTAGTACTTGCAATAATTAACATCGGGCAAGGGCAACAATGTAGATCAAGCAACCAATCTGCCAATATGAAATCATTGAACTTCTCAATATGCCAAAGTATAAACACAACTCACCGTATCCCAATGTCAACACACCATCCTGTCAGTGACCTCCGAAAAGATTCCGTGAGAGTCGAAAGGCTATCACTGCACGATAATGAGCAAGGTAAGGAAGGAAAGCTGCCAGTAGACGAAATAGACGAAGCACTAGTATCGTAGTTTATAGATAAGCCAGGGTGCAAGACAAGAAACAAGGAGGCCAGAGTAAGGTGCACATCCAAGAAGGTTGCCTGCCAGAGTGAGGTTTCTTGAAGCACTGGACTTCTGAAGGGATTCAGTTCCAGCAGCCCAGATGGTAGTCATGCTATTTAACATGTCAGAACGAATCTGTGAAAGAGATCTAGTGTGTAGCGGGCCCAGCAGTTCGAGCAGGATGAGAAGGCAGGTGCGATCAGTGGTGGTGGTTGCACTTAGAAAGACGCAGGTGGTCGAAACCACACGTGGCTTGTTCAAACCTTCCCTGCGCAGTCTGTGCAAAAAGGTGAAGGCAGAGAAAAGTGAGTGAGTGTCTAGCGATCCTTAGCGATCTGTAGCAAGTCTGACCTGCGTAGCACTATATAGCAAGCCAACGAGCTAGAAAGCCATTTAGCCGCCCATGTCAACTTTCCTGATGTATGTGGCTCACAGCTGACAACATCGCCCTTGCAAGCATGAATGGGAACCATCATACAAATCCACCTCATGGGACCTATGCTTTATCCTCCAGTGTGGCGAGTTTCCCACGAATACAACATCATATAAAAATGCACGACATTCGGGAACTCTAAGTAGCAAGCGCTGGAGGAAGGAAAAATTCTGAATCATTATGCTAAGAGGCGCCCACACTCCTTTGAAACCCCTTTCTGAAGTGACAGGCTCCACCTTGTAATCTGGCTTCTAGTTGAACTTAGAATTGGTAGAGCACTTTTTGACAGTTAGGTAATCTCCAGGTAGCGAATAAGGAATACAATGGCACTTTAGCTACCGAGGGGACTTCAGATAACTATTGTTCTCATGCATATCTAGCTGTGCTATAATGGGATCCGTGCTCACCAGGGCACTGGAAGCAATGAGGGATTTTTCCCTAAAGAAAACATGATGAAAACATTAGAAGTCAGCCCCATTTTCCCAAGGTTTTTCCAAACACTGACAAAAATCCTGATTTATTAAGGTTTTCTAGCAATGTATGAAAAATGCTGAGAAAATGAGGTGCATTTCTAAAGTTTTTCCGAAGTTTTCATCTGCTGAAAACATCTCAATGCTTTCTGTGGGGTATCTGTAGCAAGTATGCATATTCAAGATCTAACTCAGTCCACCTCCAGCACCTCAGTTATCAGTTGGCGCGGTGTTCTCCTTCAGAAATGTTCTTGCGAAATCTGAACGTGGTTTGAACTCGCATTGGAAAGGCTTTGGAGCACTGTGAGTAGTATTATGATTCAGAGTCAAAATCCCGTGCCTAAACCGTGCCACTTGAAAGGACTCACATAATGCCCCCCGTTGTGTATTCTTCTGAAATTGGAATATTATTTCCATGCTCGTCCTTGGCCGGAAGAACGTCGAACAACTTCAGAATAGTGGCTGCAGCTAAAAACAAAGTGTTGCCGGCCAAGTGACGACCGGGACATACTCTGGAAAATAGAAGACATCTTTAAAGCGATTCAAAAATTACCCTGCGAGATTATTACCTGCGACCATAACCCCATTGAGCAGAAGGATATCTCACTCCAGCTCTAAAGAATCGCTCCGGGTCGAAGTCTTCTACGTTAGGTCCACAAGTTGCTTCATCTCGTAAAATTTCCCTGAACATGAATGAGGCAAAGAAAACATTAATAATATGGAAAAGGTACCAGCTATTTCCCATCAATAGGGTTCCTTTGGGAATAAAATAGTCGCCGTATATATCGTCTTCCAAAGTGGTATGGACCATACCCAGCGGGAACACGGGTCGCCAACGCTGGGTCTCTTCACAAAAGGCATTCGTATAAGGAAGCCGAGCTCTGTCATCTAATGTTGGAAGATGATTTTTTACTATTCTATCAATTTCCTCTTGAGCTTTCTTTTGTGCCTCTGGATATTGAACCATAGCAAAGATAAGGGTCAACAATCCAGACAAACTCTAGGAAGTACTGGTGTTAAATAGATGCTGATTCAACTTAATGAATGGATTACTGACTGTTCCAGCGCCAGCTGCATATGCAACGCCGGATACGTTCATTATTACTTCTTCATCATCGGGAAGTGAGTCCAACTTTGAGTGCAAGCGTGCCAGCGCAGTTGCTGTTGTAGAATGGCCTGCAGCTCCTTTTTCCTATGTGGGGAGAGAAATTTAATCTATCAGATTTATTTATACTTTGATATTTTCATAACGTACCATATCCTCTTTGACCATTTGAAAGGGAACAGTATTAACCGCCAAGGTTGCTGTCCGATAATATCTGGCTTTCCGCTTCCACCCTGCGCCTGGAAGCCATTCTGGAACATAGTCCACTGCTCTAAGTTAGTTATGTCACATAATTTATGTTTAAGGCACATACAGAAGGGTAAGAAATCGACGAGATATGAACCGATATTTATACTTTTTGCTACACCTTCCAATGCCACTCGGACGATGTCGACAAAATTGTCGCCTTTGTGCTTCATTTCATAGTTATAAACGATCTACAATCGGATTAGTACTTTGAAACCAAATACTACTGTGTTTAAATACCTTCATAATTATTGAAGCAGTAAAATATTCCAAGTGGTTCACAAATCGCTGGGAATCTTCGTGTAAACTAACAACCAGGTCTCTAAAAGGTCTCAGAGGTATACTTATCTCAAAGCAATATATGGGACACTAACCTGACTCCTTGTAACTGAACTGGTTGATAATTCTTGACGGCATTCGGGTTGAAAAATTGATGAAAACCTCTCCTATGACGTCTCCACCGTTCACCGTAACGCATGAACCCAAGGTTAAATCCCCAACCCTGTCTAGAATCCAAAGCTCTAATATAGGCAGCAAACCTATAAAAATAACCATACTTACAGCCGAATCATAGGCTGTGGATGTCGATCAGAATAGTTGGATGATCGTTTCTCGAATAGATCAGAAGCGATAGATCTGGAGAATATAAAAACATATCGGTTTCCAAGAATATCAAAAGAGATGATATCTCCTAAGATGAAAGAGATATAAATTATCAAACGTGTGCTATAGCCTGAGTTCCTCACCATATTCCTTCCTCCATTGCCTAAGAAGATAGAGATCATAAACATCCTTTCCAAGATGCCCTATAATAGGGTTTCCTTGAGGACCTGGAGGAAAGCGGTACCCTAGTAGAAGGGGCAGTTGAGCGCATTGGTTTGAGAACGCGTACGGAACTAATATAACACACCTTTGGGAGGTCTAGGATTCATCCAAGAATAAATGAATAGTAAGCTGCTACAGCCCACTGCGGCCAGTATAATAGAAAATATTGACATTGCCACAGGAAGGATTCAGGGTCCAAATTCCTTAGTTAAGAGGGGGTAGGAAGCTAGGACATGCAACTTATAACCTATTTCTTCGCAGTCGGAAGATCTGATTGCGCTTAAAAGAGTGTCTGACAAAGGTGTATGTAAAATTGCCAATTAGATGTCAACGATTCCGTGTTATTTTTTCCCACCAGGCGGTCCGGTACTTTTGTTCTCATGCTTTACCCTCAGCCAATGATAGGAAAGTGGAATATTTCTCGTGGCACGCAGGAAGGATACCAAGATAACACGTACTATATTTCTAATGGCTCAGGATTCCTGAGTGCTCGAATAAGCAAACATAACATATATGCAGGGCTCAATCTCGACTTTGGCGGACTGGAAGCATTCCATGCGTCTTAGTCAAACTCAGAGCTTTCCTATTAGGTGTATGAATCTTGAAACTAATAAGTAACAATCTTGATCTTTGGTTTCAACGCCTCGCGAACCCTTTCTGAACATGACCTGGTGATATGTCTTATAGGATAAGAATTGTTAGAACATCTAGCGACAGACGTGTCCTACAAAATATGGAACATGAGGCTGCCGACGACACCACAAATAACTAGCGATGGTTCTCCTGCAGGCCTTTGCTAAATACAGATTGTCCTGCTACATGCATACTCAAAGATCAGTAGCCCTTTGTTCATTCAAGAAGTTTCTTGCGAACTCCGAGCGCGGTTTGAAATCACATTTGAAGGGCTTGGGAGCGCTGTGAGCAATATAATTGAAAAATCCCGTGAGCAAACAAGATATAAAAGACTCACATCATGCCCCCGGTTGTGTATTCTCCTGATATTGGAATATTATCTCCATTCTCGTCTTTGGCGGGAACGACGTCGAACAACTTCAAAATGGTGGCTGTAGCTAAAAACAAGGTATTGCTCCCTAAATGACGACCAGGACACATTCTATATAATAAAAACATAACGATGAATTATCTCCAAACCCTTCCATATCAATGAAATTATTACCTGCGACCATAACCCCATTGGGCAGAAGGATATCTCGCTCCGGGTCTGAAGAATCGCTCCGGGTTGAAGTCTTCCACGTTAGGTCCATAAAGCTCTTCGTCTCTCAAAATTTCCCTAGACAGGTAGGAATTCATAAGGGAAAAATACCATAGTGTAAAAAAAAACATACCAGCTATTCCCTACCACAATGGTTCCTTTAGGAATGAAATAGTCACCGTATATATCATCCTCCAAAGTAGTATGGAACACACCCAACGGGAGGACAGGTCTCCAACGCTGGGTCTCTTCACAGAAGGCATCGGTATAATGAAGTTGCGCTCTATCTTCTAATGTTGGGAGACGATCTTTTACCAGACTATCAATTTCTTTCTGTGCTTTCTTCTGTGCCTCGGGATGTTGGACCATGGCTAAGATAAGGGTCAAGACACCAAAATGGCTCTACGCGACTTGCCGTGTCAGAGACTCGGATTGAACAATTCAATGTAATAAATAAATTACTGACGGTTCCAGCACCAGCGGCAAATGCTATACCGGATACGTTCATTGTTACTTCTTCATCATCGGGAAGTGGGTCCAACTTTGAGTGCAAGCGTGCCAACGCAGTCGCTGTTATAGAAGGACCTGCAGCTCCGTTCTCCTACGTCGCGAGGAAGGTTTAATCACCAATATACATTAATATTTTGATAGCATACTATATTCTCTTTGACCATTTCAAATGGAACTTTATTAACTGCTAAGGTTGCTGTCCGATAATATCTGGCTCTCCGCTTCCACCCTGTTCCTGGAAGCCATTCTGGAACAAATTCCACTGCTCTAATGTCAGTTATGTCACATAATTTATGTTCAAGGCACATACAGAGGGGTAGGAAATCGACGAGATGTGAACCGATATTCATACTTTCTGCTGCACCTTCCAATGCCACTCGAACGATGTCGGCATAATTGTCGCCTTTGCGGTTCAATTCATAGTCATAAACGATCTATAATTAGATTAGTACTTTGAAACCAAATACTACTGTGTTTAAATACCTTCATAATGATTGAAGCAGTAGAATATTCCACATGGCTCAGAAACCCTTTTGGGTCTTCGTGTAGTCGAACAACCAAGTCTCTAAAAGAAAAATTATTAATAAGAGAGGCACACCACTAAGTAAATATAAAGTTTAGTAACCTCAATTCTTGCAATTGAGCTGGCTGATAATCTTTGACGACATTCGCATTGAAAAATTGATGAAAGCCTCGCCTATGTTGTCTCCATCGGCTACCGTAACGCATGAAACCAAAGTTAAATCCCCAACCCTGTCTAAATTCCAAAGAGTTAGTAAGACGTGCATTGTATCTGAACAATAAGCACACACAGTTGAACTGCCGGTTGTGGGTGTCGATCAGAATAGTTGGATGATCGTTTCTCAAAGAGATCGGAAGCAATTGATCTCGAGAAAATAAAGACATATCGGTTTCCGAGAACATCAAAAGAAATGACATCCCCTAGAGATTATAATAAAAGTGATATAAATTATCAAACGTTTACAATAGCCTGAGTTCCTCACCATATTCTTTTCTCCACTGCCTAAGAAGAGAGAGATCATTAACGTCTTTTCCAAGGTGTCCTATAAAAGGGGTTCCTCGAGGACCTGGGGGAAAGCGATAGCCTAGAAGTAGGTGTTGGTGTTATGATGACAAACTAATAGAATAGATTACTCACCTTTGGGAGGGCTATGGTTCATCCAGGAATATAGGAATAATAAGCTACTAAAAGCTACTGCCAGTGCAATAGGAAGTATTGATGACATTGTAAGACAGAGCCTGGTTCAAGTTAATGAAGTCTGCCAGTTGCTCTATAACCCATTCTTCAAGGGGCAGGGCTTTCTGGACAATCGAGATTGGAGAATTCCGATTGATAGTTTAAAATAGAGAGCAATCTATAAATGCAAAGTGCCATATGGCAGCGCCACGGAGCAATCACGTCGTACCTGCCCATTGGGAGCCAGGTCCTTCTCTGCTCTCATATCCTACCTTATTTGGGGATATATGGCCTTTCAAGACTTCACATAGACAGCCACGATAATTTTAGGTGCTTCTTTAGAAGTAATACTTTTCCTGATTAGTCTGAGCGAGGGAGATACGGAACAAAGGTCTTTATGGTCTGGCCAAAAGCAGTCTGCCTACACTGGATCTTCTAAGAATAAATATAAAATATACTTTCATGTGACAATCTTCCAATAACTTTCGAAGTACAATGGTACGTATCCAAGTAGTAGATGGGTACATCGTTTTGAGCTGGTAGATGACTCAAACCTGTTGAAGATAAAGATGGATATTGTCCGATACATAAATATAGATTTTTTTCTCAGGATTATTCCCAACTCACTATTTCTTTAAGCCAAGAAGACTTCTGTATAAGCGAGAAGAGACAGTAAGAATCAGGTGTCAGAAATAGAGAGACTAGTACTTAGTCGAACGTTATTATAGATAGAGTTTACTGAAAATGCTTCCGGTTTGGGCATGCTCGTAAATTATCCTTGTCCATAACATTTGTTAGTATTCGTTATACCTGGACATCCCAAAAATAACAGAAAGAAATAACCAAGCCCGGGAATCCCACTCTCCAAAGCCGCAGTTGCACAGAGCTATGGGCTTGCACAAACCCGCTACTTGTCTGTCGTAGGCCAATTGATGAACTTCCGTGGTACATCATCGGGCGGATATTGCAAATATGTTCTTCAGATATTAGCTAACTTAGATTTGTTGGAATATATTTGATATAAGTGATCAGTTTGATGGCTGGCATGGTGTTAGCCCTGGTGATGAACGATAGTATGGAACTATGGACGCTAGTACTCCGAGTCGATATCGTATAGAAAGGAATTCAAGAGCTGAAGTTCCCAGACTTTAAGAACTTCTTCATAAACTCCGAGCGTGAATTGAAGGAATATCTAAACGGTTTAGGAGCGCTTTGATAGGAAAGCAAGCCATTAAAAAGGAGTCAATTTGGTCGAAGAAGTAGGATATAGACTCACTATAATGCTCAGAATGCAGTTCCCGCATATTCGACGGAAATAGGAATATCTTTCCCATCACCGCCTTTGGCAGGAACAACCTCAAATAGCTGCATGATTGTGGCAGCGGCTAAAAACAGCGTGTTGCTCGCTAGATGTCGACCTGGACACAAACTGGGATTATTGTCATCAAGAAGAATTAAATACAAATAAATTCTGAGATATTCGTACCGTCTACCGTACCCCCATCGAACCAAATGATGTTACGCCAGGCTTGAGGAAACGTTCTGGGACGAATTCATTCCCATTCGGTCCATAGAATTTTTCGTCCCGCAATATGCCCCTAGCAATTGAATTTAGTAAAATACTCAGCTAGATTAAACGCCCCCATACTTTGAAAAAGAATAATAAATCATCAACTGGAAAAGAAAAAACAAACCGTTGAGAGACGTACTACTCCAACACCTGCGGCATATGCCATGCCGGAAATGTTCATTATAACTTCCTTGTCGTCTGGAAGTGCATTCGGAAGTGAATGCAAGCGGGTGAGGGCCGCGGCAGTCGTCGAAGGACCAGCTGTCCCGCCCACCTAATATCCAAATTCAGCTCCTTTTTACGGAAAATAAGCCGAAGAGACTCACCATGACATCTTTAACCAAATTGGAAGGAAGGGTATTGACCTCCGTAGTTGGTTTTCACCAATATTCGGCCTTTCGTTTCCATCCTGCTCCTGGAAACCATGCGGGGATGTATTCCAATGCATAGATGGACATTTATCATGCATAGTGATTCTGTTCTCGTGACTTATACGAAGGTATGAAATCAACAAGAATTGTTCCAACAGTCAGACTCCCGCTGACACCTTCCAATGCAGTCCGAACAATGTCTATATAATCATCATGCTTGGGCTTCACATTGTAGTCATAAACAAACTGAAATACTATTGAGCCTTTAGATTAAGAATATTAATGAGTCTGACCCATACCTCCATTATAATCGACGCGGTGTAATATTCCACATGACTAATGAAGTCATCCGGAGGCGCATGGAATCGAGATACCAAATCCCTATAGAAACTTTATTTTTTTCGATTGAAAGGATCACAGATTAGCTTACCTTGAATGGAATCGTAGTTCTTTACAGCATTTGGATTGAAGAACCAACGAAACCTCCGCCTGTGACGTCTCCCCCAGTCACCGTATCTCATAAACCCCAAATTGAACGACCAGCCTTGTCTACAATACGTTCAAGTCAGATGATTTCATAAATGGATCGGTAATGTAACACGTACAGGCGAGCCATTTGATGTGGATGACGGTCGGAATACTTCGCTGAACGCTTTTCGAATAATTCCGCAGCGATATCTTGCGAGGAAACTACGACAAAACGACTCCCAAGCACGTTGACCGATATTAGACACTTTATGCAAGAGCCAGGGCGCTCCTATGTGGCTATTTTCTGATTTGTCGGCGTGGCTCCAAATACGGCAATGAGACTAGATGGAGCCACAGGAGAGCCACAGCTACGCATCGAAAATTAACCACACAGAATCCACCTGGCTCTTGCAAAAAGTGTCTATTATATCACCTGAGATAGATAGGTATAAAACATGGCAATCAATGCTGAGAAGTCCTTACCGTAAAACCTTCCCCACTTCCCAAGAAGATTCAAGCCATAGAAGTTGGTGCCCCATAATCCAAGGATTGGTTTGCCGTACGGACCTGGCGGAAGTCGAGAGCCTGCGATGAAAAATATATGATAAAGTATGAAGATCAGATTAATATTTTACGCGCTACTCAAAATGCAATACTTCTCCAATGAGTAAAGCAGAAGCACAATCGTAGGAAAAACCAGTATGGAGGATGGTATAGAATCGGTATAGAATCCATTTGTAGTGCAGCAGTAGAAGTTCAAGCTGAAAGCTGGATCTATCAAGGTGTTTCGGATGTGCTTATAATGAATCCTTATCGCTGTCATGCTCGTCAATAATTAAGTAGTAGATTCGGTGAAAGCTCCCGTGCCAGTCCCTGCCCCGGCGCTTGGGGCGCCTTGCCAAGGTCACCCGAAGTAGCGGGAACCCCTCAAAACAGCAGAAGTTCTGAACGCAGCTTTAATATTTATTTGGTCAAGTTCTCTTGAGTTAAATACCATCGGATACGCACGCGTTGGAATATCAAAAGTTAGAGATAAGAATTTGGAAGAGGGATGCCAGGCCAAGCAGAGAGAGAAGGGCTTTTGAATAGGAAAAGAAACGGACAGATTGGCAAGGGAATTCGTTTACGTTCAAGTTGACTTCTGCACGTGTACACTAGGAGTAGATGGACGGTCGACGTCTGCCATTATAAAGCTCAGTCCAATTTCGTAATATCGTATTATGAAAGTAACGTAGTAAGCACCTGTCCAGTAACGATACCATCCAGCTGATGAGATCGACCATCCTCTTTTCATCCCAACGCTGTAGGTAGCACCGCACCTTCGCGGATCCAGGTGTGATGGGATATCATCGCAGCGAGGATACTCCCAGATGCCATCTTTTGATGAGCTCTATTTTCCACACAACCATTATTATAATACTGAACTTCGATTGCAACAAACATACCTTATGGGAATGACTGTTCCCACAGAACCATGGAATCGAATAGAAGGGGAGGAGACATTAGGAGAAAGGGACCCGGTAGCTTGGCGAACCCGCTACCAGCTCTTCAATGAGTTTGTCTTCAATCCAACCACAATGACCGGCCCGCTTCACTGGTTGCCTCTTCTTTTTACCCGATTTAGTGGTAGTCATTCTTCACCCCCTAATGAATCATGATGAGCCGAAATCAGGGTTGAGGTAATTTCCATCATCCACATCGCTTTTAATCACTTTTTAGCAGTGTCCAATCCTGTCCAATCGTGCTTCAATCAATTGTTGATGGTTCGGGCAGTCTATTATCAGATACTCCATTGAGGTACATCCGAAATGGCAACGGAACTATCCGTGGGGCTATATTATTATCTATTCATAGCAGACGCGCTGCAGAAGTTAAAAAGGTCGCGAATACAGATATCCTTCTTGTATCCGTCTTTCCACATCTTTCACCCTTTCATTCTAGCTGTGCTAGTTTACATTGGACTGGTTCCTTTCATTGCTCATTCATTCAGCATCGTTTCACTCGCTTTATAAATTCAGTTCAAAATGTTCACCAAGGCAATCCTTACTTCCGTCGTCGTCGCCTCCTTGGCCCTGCAAGGCTACGCTCATGCAGCGATCGCACCCGAACTGGGCGTGACAGGAACTCCTGTCAGAAATGACGTTAAAAATGCAGACAACAACTGTGGAGGCGCAGACGTTAGCGCGATTGACTCATCGACTGCTCTCCCCGTGGATGCCAGTGGCGTTGTCTCCGGTCTTAATATTATCAACTTTAACGCGTATGTTGAATTATATAATCTATATACGGGCTTCTCACTTTTTCTTTCTTTCTTCGCAGTGGTGCAGACGGATCCCGTAATATTAAGTCTGCTTCTGTGAACGTCGACGGAACAGCGGCGACCTTCACTCCCGCAACGGTCACTGAAAACGGCGATGCCAACCCAACAAACACTGGCTCCGAACCCCGTGAGTAATCCTCGTCTTTTATTTTCCATGTTTGTCTAATGATTCTCTTTTCTCACAGTCACTGTTCAATTACCCCCTAACACTCAATGTGCCGGTGGTGCTACTAAGGACAAATGTTTGCTTTCCTTGACCACAACTGCTGGCTTCGGAAACTGCGTTGTTATTCAGCAGGCAGCTGGTGCTGGTGCCAGCAATGCTACAGCAGCAGCGGCTCCGGTGAGTTTTTTTAATTGTATATGGTAATTCTAAACTGAAAGAAATTTCAGGACGCTGCCGCCGCCGCTGCACCCGCCGCTGCATCTGCTGCCGCTGCTGACCCTGCTGCTGCATCTGCATCTGCTGCTGCTGACTCCGCTGCCGTATCTGCTGCTGCTGCCACTGACGCATCCGCCGCTACTGCAACCGATGCTGCCGCAGACCCTGCTGCTGCCGCGACTGGAGCCAAGAAGGGTAAGGGTAAAGGCAAGGGTAAAGGCAAGGGAAAGGGGAAAGGAAAGAAAGCTAAAGAAGCCGCTGCTGCTGCCGCCGCCGCTTCCGCCGCTGCTGCCGGCGCGGCTGCACCGGCTGCGTCAGATGCGGCTGCACCAGCTGCATCAGATGCGGCTGCACCCGCCGCAGCAGCCAGGCGTCGCTGGTCTAGGGATGTGAGTTCATATTTCCGATTCCCTTTCATGTAATTTAGATACTGATATAATACTACTTACAGATCAACTAAGTGTTGGTTACCTTCCTTTCCCTTTGAGCAGATAACCTTTGTACCGAACATGTATTATCAGCGAATTAAAAACGATGAATTTCTGTTTGCAAAATTAGGTGGTTATATAAGTACTGTAGTCGATCCTATTTGATCCCACAATTACGTCGCTGATGTGCCTAGAAGATGTTCGCAACCCTTTTGACAGTTTATGTCTTCCCCGACGGCTTGTGGAGTCTTTGGCTGCCTTGTAACCAAGTTACGATGGGAGTAACTGGACTGTATGCTGGTTCTTCTGCTGACAACAAGGAAATATCCTGAAATATCGGAGTGGGAGGTGGGTTGATAAAAATACCAAGCACCCGGCTAACCTATGCGACAATTACCGCATGGAATGATCCGCACTGCAGTCCTTCTTGCATCTAATTTCGAAATGACAACTGAGAAATAAACATACCTCAATTATAAACATCGAATCGACCTGAAAACCAATATTACAAGACAGACGTCGCGACGCATTCTGTTCCTATCCTGCCGTGGGGAGAAGGCTGTAATGACGTCAATTGATGAGGAAGGCATTGTGGTTGGTCAACGATGCCGGCGGGGAAGACTTTGGTGGAGAGTTCCCCGTGCCAATACACATCTCGAATTCTGTGAAAGTACTAATAAAAAAGCTAAGTACAGTCATCAGAAAGGCATGCGCTGACCTCCAATATTCAATAGTCCTAATGAACGACATTTCAACCGCCGGCGAGGCCACTGAAGGGCTTTTGCCTTTTGCACATTAATGTCTCTACTTCCCGGAGAGTGCGTTAATCTAATGCACATGATCTCTGGCGTACGTGATAATAACGGTTCCATGGCGTAAGTCGTTATCGTCAGGATGTAACGTTTTGTTTTGTTTTTCTCGGCTTCTTTTTGCCTCTTCTTTCCCTTGCATTTCTTCCTTTATTTCTTTCACTCTATAATAAGCATACACGAGAAATAGTTCTGAGAAGTTTCAGAATTTGAATTAACACAAGGACAGAACGATCGGATCTAGATATTACAGCGTATTAGAGAGTTTGTGCAAAAGCCACAGCGCCACCTGTGGCTCAAACTGACCAATAGGAAGATTGGATTTGCCACGGTGGAGCCACAGGCGGTGCTACAGGCGGCGCTGTGGCTTTTTGCACAAACTCTCTATTATAAGGCGAACGTAATAAGGAAGACGAATATTATATCTCGTAACGGAGCAAAAACATTCTCCAACTAGAAATAGACTACAGATATAAAGATTTTACGCTGGAGATTTTGGCCACGGCTGCAAAAAGTCATATATTCGTAGGAACCAAAAGATATTTTTCCATATCTCCTGTAGATCATGGACAGCCTTCGACCACTATTCCAATCGGAAATTTGCCATACGGAACTGGAGTTCAATAAGCCTCATTACAATGTTTCGTGTGAAGTCCGAAGGCAAGCCTGATACGAAAGCACATAAAAGGACGAGCTGGGCCCTCAAACAGCTTCAAATAAATGGAACTCATTGCAAAGATAACAGCAACCAACTCAAGACCACTATGGGATGCCTTACAGCCCAGTAAGCAAAATGATCATTCTGGATCCGAATTACGGGATGTCAAGACTCACTTGAATTCCATCCTCTAGCATGAGACGCATTCAACCATCTTATAAGAGCTAGATTGCCCCCTATTAAAGAGACACCCAAGAAGACATTCAAATATGGAATATGGAGCAACCGAGCGATACAAAGCGAGTCCTTCAAGTCAAGTTCATAGAGTGTGCTCTAAGTCACACACTTCCCTTACCGGCTCGATGCCTAGTACCCCGTTGAATCCAATGAGAAGGGGCCCATCCTCTTCTTTATCTGCGACGACGGTTTCATCAGAGGAGATCGTAACCCTATTCCAGAACTCCCTCGCGCCAATGTGGGGGCCTTCTTTGCTCAACGAGGATTCCTAACTGATTGCGGATTATCATCTTGCACCTGACTTCACTTATCCGGCGGCTGCGATTAAGTTTGCCATGTCCTCTCCCGAAATTGGGATTATAGGAGAGGGATATTTGGATAAGAAGATGTTCCTCACAGGAACCTCTGCAGGAGGAGCGCATGCTGGTGCCCTGTTCTTGGACGAAATGTTTTTGGGTGAGCTTGAAATTGATCGAAGGCTCTTTGGTGGCGTTATGTTCATACTTTATGTTGGCATGATCAGTCCTACCTGATGTCCTATTATAGTTCTGAAGAGAATTTGGCAAATAAAACCCCGAATGACCTTGTAAAAAACCAGTCCGAGGATAAAGTGAGTTGATTTTGTCAGTTCAAAGTTAGTTACTGATTTTAGTTGAAGGAATTGCTTCTGCCCAAGGTCCTGATTTTTACAAGTAACTTGGATCCCCCCATCTTTTTTTATTGAGCAGATGAGCTCAAGACGGGATTATTGCAAAATGCTGGCATAGAGACTGTTTCCTGGACGCTGAAAGGCCATAATCATTTCAGCCTGATTTTTAGGTTGTATTCAGGTGAAGGTGAAGAATGGGCGGAGGAGGTCATTAAAGTCAAAGCTTGAGTATTACTTATTAATTATATATGTACTATAACAGTGTTCTTACTGAGGCAGTGGGGTGCATCATGCATGTCCCCTGCCGTTATATATATAGATCTTGTACGCAAATAAGCTGAGCCCGCTAACCAACTATCAATCCCTCAACTGGATGTTACATCTTTGACGAAATTTTATCATAGTATCAAGCTCAGTGTGTAATGACGACAATCGTAGTCTAGACTGAACTTCCTTGTCTGACAACAGTTGCATCAAATATGGCTAAGTAAGCCAATATATTTTAGAAAAAGTACGTTTTCAGGGTTAGATATTAGCCAATACTATCTATTCTATTGCCCCAGATAACGAATCTGTTACAAGCCCACTACTGCAGTTTGGGACAAAATATTTCTGCGTAATGGCTAGAGTTGAATAAATTACGCGCCAATCACTAAGTCATCAAAGAAAAGTCATCCCCAGCATCTTTCTAAGGCATATTAAATTTCAGTCAGAATGGAAATGAAAAATCCCCCAATTTGGCAGCTAGCTAGCCTTGCGCAGAACGGGCAATTTCGGCCTCAGCTGCCACAATTCCTGTGATAGGCTCTTCATCTCTAATCAAGAACAGGAAACTGGCGCCAACAATCACGACAGCCTAATTATACGAATTTTGTTAGTCAGTGTCAAGTTCATGGAATACATATAGTCACATACACCATGCACAAAGAAAACCGTTAAGGGTAATGAGTTGATCGTCCTTTGAAGACGTTATGTCGAATTTCTTCAATAGGGAGCAAAGAATTCTTACCACGTAAATACGCTTCCCAGAACAATTGGCGATAATAGCCCTCCTGCTGAAAGAAGAGCATGGACGGCTGATAAAGCTTCAGCTATATTTTTGCAGAGTCAGCTCTGATTGAACAGGACAATCCAGAAATCAAAGTTGACACGTGCCTTGAAGAGCAGGTTCTACACTGCATGCAACCAGACTCTTAAACACAGGCATGCGACCTGCACACAGGGACCATAGTAATAGTGCTTGAAGCCATATTAGTCTATTTGACGAAGGACTCGAAGGTAAAAATGGTACCCACAGAGGTACACGCCCGTTTTCGTTTTAGATATGCCAACGAGAACGAGCGCCACAGCTCCAATAACCCATGATCCAAACGCGATATGAACGTCAAGCGTAGTAGAATATTTCTGTGAATCTTGCGGTATTTGAAGAGATGGAGTTCCAGACTGTACGGGATCTGGTCTGGTATAGAACGGAGTCAAATGCCGTCGAACGGTTGGTACGACAAAGAGCAAGACCAAAACGCATCCCACAGTGAAAATCGTCAGGCCTAAGCCTGTCTATATTATAAAACTCAATATTTGTTTTCAATACAAAATAACTGAGAAGGCCCACCTCAGCAGGAGAAAACTTCCTTTCCGTAATCAAATAGATGAGAACTATGGCGGTGGTATAGATCTCGCCGACACCCGCTACGAAGGCATGAAGACCACACCATACCAGTCGATAACTTTTCCTGCCTGTAGAAGGATTTCGTATTGGCTTTAATAAGCGCAGACTCTCGAACGGGGTAACCAGATTGGATAACAGCTTCATCAACGGATTTCGACGCCGACGAGACCGTTCGTCCTCTCGTTGTCGCTTGATTAAATCTCTCTTGGATTTAGGGAACGACTCTGGTATCAAAAATAAGACATAAACGAAGGCCAAGGCCATGGAAACTGCAGATGTGTAGAAAACGAGTGAAACATCTTTAAAATAAGAGGAGAGAACACCGCCTAGTAGGAACGAGGGAGAGATGCCTAATGCCAAGACGTTGGAACGATGGATATATCTAAGAAAAAATAACGATAAAACATACCTAGGACCCCCCAGCCAGCTAATATGCTTAGGAAGGCTGTCCTGCATAATGATCAGAGTCAATAGAAGTACACATATAGTAGGATAGAGCATACCTCTCGTTTGGATCAATAACATCTATGACATACATATTGATTACCAACTCCAACGGTAGAGCATCCGTCAAACAATGCAGTATAAGCCAGATTAGGACAAGTGGATACACAATCGGACCTTCGAGTGCTTGAGCGAGTAAGAGAGCGACAATGCTTAAAATAAACAGTGCAAAGAAAGTCAGAATAACAGGCTTTCGCCCATATCGTGTTGCGAAATAGCCACTGGTGGTCATTGTGATGAGCGCTATCATATAGAGAAAAAATGATTAGCAAAGGAATATGTTTATATCCAAAAAAAAATCTCACTTCCAATGCTCTGCATGATACCCAGAACCATCATGACCGCCGCAAAAGTCTGATTTACAGGTCCAATGTTACAATCCGATGGTAGATTTGGATCATGTTTCTTATACGTATACCATAGCAGACACGCAATGTCCCGAACAATCTGAAAGGTCGTGGTTGTAGGTAGATACGCCGCAAACCGTGCTATAAGCAAGACGGGAACAATACGGATCGCCGGCGAGAGCCCATCAAGTCTCTTCCGTATAATTGATGGAATTGAAGGTGTTTGGGGCCTCAGTAAAGGTGTCGCTTCGTCATCTTCACGATCCATAGTGGAACTGGACAGTGTAAGGAAAGAGCGGTAAAAGTGCTTATGATATTATTAGCCCAGATGTAACCCGCCCTGACTCACACTTCCCAGGAGTGTTGCAGATTCTATTTTTCGCAGGGTCATTGGTCCCCGCTTACTCCTTTCGGGAGCAGATGCACATGGGGTGCTTACTACTTAACTGAACCATCGGAATTCCTACCAGATATTATTGATTGATTGTTCCAAATTTGTAATCTCCCTTAATCTCTAGCGTTCCGTATTGAGGTAGGAGGCAAGTAGGAATAGGGCTAAGAAATATTTATTTGTATGTGGGGCTGTGGGGACATGTGGGGGCAACATGGACCCTATTAACGGGCGGCATCATTCAAGCGATATTTCTAACAAATTTCTACTTACTTAGTTTCAAGCAAAAGGATAGTGTTACTTTCATTTCTCCTCATGATTATCATGTAAATTAAAAATCCACAAAATAAGACTTAAGGTCATTTTTAGCTGCGCGAGTATTTACTTAGGTCAGACTTGGGTCACGACGATGTGAATGCATTTGTCAATTTCAAGTCGATGAACTGTCGAATTTTGATTTCTTATGTTCAAGTAGAATTTAGAGACTGCTAGCTCAGCCAGGAGGTAAATAAATCTTTTAAAATAATCATGCTGTTACAATCCCAGACTCCCAGTTGAACAAACGCGGTTAAACTGAACCTATTTCATTAAGACCTTGAGTTTGAAGTAATCATTATACTGGCATTCATTACTTTAACCAGGTATCGAAAGCAGATTTAGAACCTCTTCCAGACCCTATAAAGCACGTTACTAAAGGAAGGTTAAGCAAAAAACATACACACCGCCACGATAATTGGGTTGCAAGACTAAATATCCTTTCTCGGCAAGAAACGGCGCCCACTCGCTCAGATATCCAAAGCTTGTAGATAGCCCAGGTCTCTCGTGACTACAAAAATCAAAGCATGAGATAAAAATAAACAAATTAATAATAATTCTATATACCTATAGGGTCCACCATGAATTACTAGAACGGTTGGTAGAGGTTTTTCGATGTTTGAGGGATCCACTCCGGAAGGGAACCACACCATTCTATTCAATGGCATGTCGCCTTCTCCTTTCCATTCGAATACTTCAGTTTTTCCCAACCTATTTTCAGACACCCAGGCAAAATGCGAGGAAATCTTTGTTAATGATTCTATTTGAAATGATTGTAAAGCTGGTTTTCCAGGATATAGTAAACAGACCTCGCTGAGACACTTACTTCCTGTTTCTTGTTTGTCTTTCCAATCCAGAGATTTGGAGGTTCTTTATCTGGCCCCGAGCTTTTAATTAAAGCTACGATATATTCTCCATTAACCTTCTTGGTGTCACCACTACTAAATTCTGATTGACTCTTGCAGGAGTATAAAGTGAAAGCTTCAAGTTTGCCCTTTCGATTGACTCTATCAGTTCTTGTATCCATTCCTGAAGTGACAGCTACGGCGACTTCCTCAGCTGAACTTCAAGACTCAGGCTCTATACTGATAACAACAGGAGCATCTTCGGTTTCTCCCCCATAGAACACTTTGCCCTTATAACTTCCACCAGATGAAGAATTGAGGGTGTGTGCATGAATTGAATGCGCATCAACCGCAAACTGCGGATTGTATGGCTGCACGGCATATAAGCAGTCATCAAATGGCCAGACAGCATTGTCAATCGGCGAGTAATCGTTGTCGAGTATATGTTTGAGACTTGGCGCTCCTGAACCTGTAAGGACAGAAACCGTGTACAGTGATGTTTTCCCCTCGCTGGCATTAAGTTCGGGTCGCGAAGAGGTACTAAAAGCAATAGACTAGACATAGTGCTGAGTATAGCTCAGCTTCAAGTACAGCTCATTATAAAAACATACTTTCGAATCAGGACTCCATGTGAAGAATATGACGTTGTCTCGATCTACTATCGTCCTTACGGTTTCCGCTGCCAGAGAATACAGACGAAGCTTGGAATTCACTGGAAGAAGAAATAAAAAATAGGAATCAAAAGACAACATGCCTTACATTTAGTGTTGCCCCACACTATAGCATCATCTTTGTCAGATTCCTTTCGCTGTTCTTCAGTGGAAGGTTCATCTGCAGATGAGAAAGCAATATACTTCCCATCCGAGGAGACTTTGAAATCTTCCACCTACAGCTTAATAATCTAGCAACTTGAAGACATGTTTTCCAGGACAGAACGAGGACGTACCCCGCGTTACTTATTTTTGAATAAATTATTCAACAGCGCTGCTTTACCGGGACCTTCTAAAGATAGCTGGTATACTTGTTTTGGACCACCTTGCCCATGCCTATCACTAAGGAAGAATAGGGTATTTCCATCGGGATGCTATTTGGGGCTCGCGTCGTCATATAAGCCAGAAGTAAGCTGCTTTGCACTGCCTGGTTTTTTGATATCACTGGTGTACCATAAGGCTGCAGTGAAATGGTCTCCTATCGAACAGACTTTTGAGAACTGCTTCGGGAAAATATTAAAGAGCTACCTACCCGTCTTCGTAGAAGCAGCTCGATATACAACTTTCAATCCATCAGGGGATATCACCACATCAGAAAGACGGACAGAGGAAACAATGTTCTCAATCGTGAAGGCCATTGTCAAGAAAAACGATTGTCAATGTGAATGTGTAAGAACCACCTACTTATAGCACCTTATCTTGCGCCCGCGAACTATTCCATAGGCATGGGATAATAGGAACAATCAGTGAATACGCATGCTAGAATATCAAGATGCAGCAACCAAGCGTCGAGCAGTTCAAGGAAATGTTCCTGGCTGGTGACTCAGGCTGCCTCAGTGGCATAACATCGTTCCTGGGCGGCCTTCAGCAGCTAACACTTACCAACCTCTCGCGTGCGTCGGTCATGTAGCAGATACTACGAATAATTATCGAACGTGCCATGTAGATTCTGTGTGGCTAATTTTGGATGTGCAGCCGTGGCTCCATCTAGTTTCATCGCCGCATTTGGAGCCACAGTTATGGTGTGGAGCCACGGCGACACATCAGAAAATAGCCACACAGGAACGCCCTGGCTTTTGCACAAAGTCTCTATTATAAGGAACACTCGACAAGTCTTGCGACGCATGATGTCCCGCTATCATGAAAATAGTGGTTCATCTGAAGAGAAAAAAACATAATCAAGAAACTGATCTCTTCCGTACTTATATTCAGAATTGTGAGTATCAGAAAATTCCTCAAGTCCCAATAGAGGATGAAATATTCAGGACCATCTATGCTGATTGTCAGCCGCTTCGTTCAAAGCGTCCGATCCATAAAGCTGGCGCATCGATAGAAGGTTCTCCTGAGTCCTTCAAGTTCCTTGTCCTGCCTTTCCGCCGAATTAGTTTGCGTTCGATCGAAATCTCCTAAAGATATTAAGTAGATTGTATGTACACCGAGAAAAAAAAGAGGAGGCCCTAAGTGAACTCACGATCAAGAGCTAAGGTGACTCACTATTTTCCTGAATATCCTCTAACAATAAATACATAATTAGCCTCACTAGATATCCTGCGACCGCTCGTTATATTCGCGATCGGCAACGCATCTGAGCCGGTTCAGCTGAAGACCAACTGGATGTATATTCGGCATTAGGTCATGGAAGTTTTGAGATATATATAATATAATGACTACTTACCTATGCTAAGTTTATTTTTAACCAATTGGGTTTGTCTCCGAATAACCTCTACTACTATTTAACAAGCTTTACTTCGTATTCTCGGTCTTTCCGTCCCCATTCAACAAGAACAGAAACCGTGCCGAAACCATAAATAGTACACTCCAAATATTAAGAGGATATTTATGTCCAATGTACATATAAGAAACATCGAGAAACTGGGGACAGAGCGGCGGTATTTCGGTGTCGAGTGGGGTTGTATCGCCGACAGAAGTAAAATTCGTGTCGTTGTGACCGGGTCGTAATTTTCAGGGTTGCCATGCAGACAGAAAAGGGGAATAAGATGATTTAGTCAAATCTGAAAGCATAACGTAAGGTAACTTTGCATTCATTCTGGAATGAAACCTCTTTGGGTAGTCAAAATGAAATGTCATGGCTTTCTCTCAGTTTCGAGAGTTACTTACTATGTATGTACCAGTAATACCTCAGCATTCCGAAAAATTGATACGCAGCATGGTTCGTCGAGGAAACCCCAAATAGTGTCTTCTAGTGCGCTCCTGATACTATCCCAAAGAATATAGAAGGAAAGTGTTTGCATGGTGTCATTGATATATTAAGCGTATTTTCTAACAATAGCATTCACCTTGTTGTTTCATCAATGAAAGAGACGGCATCGGCTTAAGTCTCCACTTCGGAATCGTCGCATTCATGCCTGCCTTTGAGATTTTGTTGCTATTCGTCGGAGTAATACCTTGGAATTGACCCCTACACTTTTCCGAAGTCTACATGCCATGAAATATGCTCAGGTATAAAACGAACTTTCTTTCACAATTTGAGATCAAGTCGTTCTACGGCCTTCTTCCAAATGTTCGCTCAGGCATTGATCTCTCTTATCTCAGTTGCTTGTGTCGCCGCTCACGGAGGGGTACTCTCTTACAATATTGGCGGTACATCATACCAAGGGTAAGTACGACTTGACTGAACAGTATATGTCACTCTCAGTTTTACTTACATCAACTAGTTTTGCAGCGTACAATACCCCTACTGGTCAGTCATCTATTCAGCGCCAATGGGCCACCTACAACCCCATAACCGACGCAACGTGTAAGTATAAAAAAGCACATCTGGATTCTAAATAACGACTGACCTTTGTGCAGCCTCCGTCCTGGCCTGCAACGATCCCGGAACTGTGACTGACCCTCAACTCAGTGCAACCGTTGCTGGTGAGTGTAACGAAAAGCACATACATATATCGACCTCATGATAACCATTAGCCGGATCCTCTATTGAGGCTCTGTGGAACAACCCATGGCCCCATACGTGAGTTCTGTCAATTATTCGGTTTCAGTTTGATATTCAATGAAAAATAGCATTGGCCCTGTTATGGTTTACATGGTGAGAAACCAAATTATGATCATTGCGGAAAGGATTTTAAACATACAATAGGCTAACTGTGGAGGCAATTGCACTAGCGCCGACCCCGCGAGTTTGAACTGGGTGAGTATATTTTAGTACTTGGGAAAACATACATAGAGCTGACTTTTCCGACCTTCAGTTTAAGATTGATGAGTCTGGCCTTCTTTCAGGAACTGTTGGCAATGGTAAGGCAAATGTTTATTTGTCTATTAGCCAGCCGATATTGACCCAACTCCCATAGGTCAATGGGGTATGGGTCAACTTGTCGCTCAAGGATCCACCTGGACGACGACTATTCCTGCGGCCTTGCCAAGTGGTAACTATATGATCAGACACGAGCTCTGTAAGTTTAGTCATCTTTAGGAAATATAATAACTCACCTTTTGTTTAGTGGCCATCCACACCAGGTAGGAAATGAATTGATACCTAAAATATTAATGCCACCAGACTTACAATTGTTGCAGCAACCAACCCCAATTCTACCCAGTAAGGAATGATATCCATAGTCTCTTTAGCGTACTTAAAAATGAATTTTCTCGCAGGAATGTGCTCAGCTGATTATCACTGGAGGTGGAAGCGGCTCCCCTGGTCCCACTGTCAAGTTCCCCGGCGGATACAGCCCTACTGATCCTAGGTAACGTATTACTGTTGATCAGATAGAGCACGAAATTCACATAGAGTAATAGCATCGACATCAACATATACTCAAACCAAATGGCAACCGTGACGAACTACACCATTCCCGGTTCGTATTTGCCTTCTTTTTACAATCAAGTGATAATTAACGATCGATTCAGGACCCCCCGTCTGGCCTGCCAGTTAATCTAGTCAGTACATATGATCATTAAGGATCAATATATGTTAATCTACACACCTTATGATATGAAATAAAGCTTGAATTGGTTATCACATCAGGAAAGTTGACACAAGATCCGTTTAGTGCCTGTGCTAGGAGTGATAGGCATTGGTATGTAGGGCTATGTAATCTCTATACCGACTCCTAGCTTCAATTAGCGAATCCGCCATTGCCTATTCCTACCTAGTGCTACCTAGCACTATGCGGAGTTTAGCGCGCGTTGCATGTTTTACTGATGCATTGTCACTGAAAATTGTGAAAATGAACTGTTGATTTTGCTATAGTAACGTTACCACTGAGAGGTTTACATGTTCGCTAGTAAATAGATTCAGAGGCTCCAAAAAATAGAATGAAGATATATGGAATTTGTGATCAATTGAGCGGATTTTTATCAGATCTCGAAGACGAAGGCAAGAACACTCAAGGACAGGGCGTAACGTCCGTGACAGCGTGACAGTTCCTTTGGCGTAGTGGCTGAAGGTGAAAATTCTATAGACGCCCGCACCTTGAGCCATGCGTAAACAACTCGATCCTCGGATCCCAATTCTCATCAGTAACAATGTCAAGAAAAACCACAGATCTTTTATTGTCCTTGTGGGTGATAAGGGGAGAGATCAGGTATGTTGTTTGAGCAGCCCTCCAAACTTCTAGACTGATTGGCCTCCAGATCGTGAACTTGCATTACCTCCTTTCTCAGGCTCGAGTATCCGCACGACCATCAGTATTATGGTGCTACAAGAAAGAGCTAGGATTTACAACGTAATGTGTTTCTACGTCCTGCCTTGGCCAAGCTAATCTCTTGTGCAGGCACCGAAAAAAGCGTGAGGCGAAGATCAAGCGTGAGGTCAAACGAGGCGTTCGAGAACCGAATGAGCAGAATCCATTCGAAATATTCGTCACTGTGACGGACATTCGATATACGTACGTGCTTGACTATGCTCCGAACTTCCGTAGCTCACTTCTGATGGCAGGTACTACAAGGAGTCTCATAAGATCCTTGGTAACACTTTCGGAATGTGCGTTTTGCAGGATTTCGAAGCCATTACACCAAATCTGCTTGCCCGGACGATAGAAACAGTAGAAGGTGGTGGCTTGGTGGTTCTATTGTTAAAGACGATGTCTTCGTTGAGGCAATTATACGCCATGACTATGGTAAGTGTTGTTTTCGCGTAGCGTTTTCCTATTTAACCTTTGTACACAGGATGTCCACTCCAGATACCGCACATCAACACAGTCAGATGTTGTTGCGCGTTTCAATGAACGATTCATCTTGTCTCTCGGCTCATGCGACGACTGTCTCGTTCTAGACGACGAGCTCAATGTTCTTCCAATTTCGAGAGGCAAGGATATTAGACCGTTAGAAGATGATGCTGTCAAAGGAAAAAGCAAGGAGGAATCTGAACTAAAAGAACTGAAGGACGAGCTGGCTGATACAAAGCCTATCGGTGAACTTGTCAAGCTTGCTAAAACGATCGATCAGGTATGTGTTGAGCAATTAGTTGATAATCACATCTGACGAGATAAATAGGCGAAAGCCGTCTTAACATTTGTTGAAGCTATCAGCGAGAAGACGTTGTCGTCGACTGTTACACTCACTGCCGCACGTGGTCGAGGAAAGTCTGCGGCACTTGGCTTAGCTATTGCCGCAGCTTTGGCGCATGGCTACTCGAATATCTTCGTAACAAGTCCCAGTCCCGAAAATCTGAAAACTGTCTTCGAATTCGTATTCAAAGGAATGGATGCCCTTGGCTACGAGGAACATCTGGAATACGACATCGCTCAAAGCACGAACCCAGAGTTTAACAAGGCTATCGTGAGAGTGAACGTGTTCCGTCAACATCGACAGACCATCCAAGTAAGACATTTTGTAGCCTTCCGTGTGCCTAGACTAACATGCGATGTATAGTACATTCAACCCCAAGACGCGCACGTTCTTGGACAAGCTGAACTCGTCATTATCGATGAAGCTGCAGCTATTCCTTTGCCACTTGTTAAGAACCTTATCGGTCCTTATCTCGTGTTCATGGCTTCCACCATTAATGGTTACGAGGGTACCGGGCGTTCTCTTTCCATCAAACTTATCCAACAATTGCGAGAGCAGTCGAAGGCCTCAACCGTCATCGATACTCAAGCAGAAGAGACTACCACTGCTGCCACATCTAGCAAGAAAGCCGTGCATAAAGCGCCGCCGAAAGCTCGCACATTACGCGAGATCAAGCTCGAAACACCTATTCGATATTCGGCAGATGATCGAGTTGAAAAATGGCTCAACTCGTTATTATGTTTGGACGCGACTGTTGTCTCGAAGGCGCTATCAGCTCAAGGTTGTCCCCATCCTTCAAAATGCGAATTGTTTTACGTCTCCCGCGATACACTATTCAGCTACCATCCTGCCTCCGAACTGTTCTTGCAACGGATGATGGCCTTATATGTTGCTAGTCACTACAAAAATCAGCCGAATGACCTTCAACTCATGTCTGATGCGCCGGCTCACCACCTTTTCGTTCTGTTACCGCCGGTGAAGGATGACGAGAGCACTTTACCTGAGCCATTGGCTGTCTTGCAGGTTGCCTTGGAAGGGAGTATCAGCAAGCAATCTATTTTAGACGGGTTCAGCCGAGGAACTAGATCCGGCGGTGACTTGATTCCTTGGTTGATCTCTGAGCAGGTATGTTTATTTGTTTGATATTGTGAATCGTCGAATAATTCTCATAATCATCTTGTTTTCAGTTCCAAGAAAGTAAATTTGCGTCACTCTCTGGTGTACGGGTTGTGCGAATTGCGACGCATCCGGACTATACTAGTGTTAGTGAACTCACCTTCTTCGTCGAAGCATATGTATTAACTTCTGCTTTTCAGATGGGTTACGGTGCTCGAGCCTTGGAATGCCTGAATGCTTTCTATGCCGGAGAGTACTTCAATATCGATGAGGCGCCACCAGCAGAACTTCAGGCTGAAGTATCTCGCTCCTTCGCTCGTGCAGCCAAGATCGATGAGGTATGTTACTCGTTATCAGTTGTATCAATTTTATGATATTGAATTTATTTTGTAGTCAACGAGTCTTCTGACTGATACCCCCACCATCCGCTCCGCCGCGTCAATGCCGCCACTTCTGCAACGTCTGACCGAGCGCAGACCAGAACAGCTCGATTATCTGGGTGTGTCATACGGTCTTACACCACAACTCCTCAGGTTCTGGAAACGTGCTGGATACGTCCCTCTGTATCTTCGTCAGACGACGAATGAAATCACTGGAGAACACACTTGCGTGATGGTTCGTGGTGTTGGAGATGCCCATGGCGATAATGTCGAATGGTTGGGAGAGTTTGCTAAAGGTATGTTGTCTTATCAGCTAGAAAGCCTTTTAGCAGTATGCTAATAAGTTGCTTTGAGATTTCCGTCGACGATTCCTCACTTTGCTCTCCTTCAAGTTTAGAGAGTTCGGTAGTGTTACCGCTCTGAGCATTATTGAGGCAATCAATTCTGGAATAAAGCGCCGTGATGCTGATTCCTCCATAAGTGCGTTTTCTCTCTCGCCTTGGGGCATGACACTTGCTTACCCCTTTAACAGACATTGGCCCTCAAGAGTTATCTTACCTCATGACTCCCTTCGATATCAAAAGATTAGAATCATATACCAACAACATGCTAGATTACCATGTTGTTCTCGACATTCTCCCAACCATTGCTTCGTTATATTTTGAGAAGCGGTTGGGTCCTGAAATCAAACTCAGTGCTGTGCAGAGTTCTATCCTACTCGCTATCGGCCTGCAACGGAAGAGCGTCGAAGAAGTTGAGGTGTGTTCTTTGTTATCTTTTTATAACCAAACGTGCTTAACTCACTCTCCATCTGATATAGGCCGAGCTGCAACTTCCCGTATCTCAAGCGTTAGCCCTCTTCGTCAAGTCCCTCCGCAAGGTCAGCAAGCGAATTGAAGATCTACAAAAGGCTGCATTCAGCGCAGAGCTTCCACGAGCGCTGCCCGCAAGTGCTCAAGCTGTCGATGGTGCTGTCGGTCCAACAAGTCATGAGTGGAAACCTTTAGCAGAGGACTTGGACGAGGAGCTCGCCGAAGCTGGTGACGAAGAAAAGCAAAAATTGCGCGAACGCCAACGAGAGATGATTGATTCTCTCGACCTCAGCAAGTGAGTACCGTCGTGTATACCCTGTCGCGAGGGCTCATCTCTGACCTGGAGGCTTCACATAGATACGCCATAAACCAAGCTGATGCCGATTGGCAGGCTGCTGAGCAGCAGGTGGCGAAGAACCTTGGAGTAAAAGGAAAATCCGATGTCGTTTCGGTGAAGACGAATGGGACGAAGCGGAAGGCGGATGAGAAAGCGGAGCCTGCTAATGAGGCAACGCACGAGAAGAAGAAGACAAGGCGGAGCAAAAAGGCAAAGCATTAATTGCCTACTATGTTGGGTTTCTATTGTGGGCAGGAGATCTATTATCTGTATTAGGAGCTATTTATGCGTATTACTTTTAACGGAGACATGGTACATATTGCATATATGAGCTTATATGAGTGATGGTGAGATACAGTTTAAGGGACACGAACAAGATACAACTGAATACAAATCAAATAGGGACGATGCTAGAAATGCCACATCCCTATCTATCTCCTCATGTTCTGTTGCAAGAAGGTCCTAAAGTAGTTGAAGAATTGCTCGCCAGCATTCGGTTTCTTCTTAACTGGGTCCGGTTTAAGGTCCGCATCATCATCGCCTGCGAAACCCAAATCTGCCTTTGATTTCTTGACCTTTTGTCTTCGAGGTTTCTTCGAAGTTCCAGATTTCACTTCATTGTAAATCTGATTCAGTTGGGTTTCAAACGATGCGTCGTCCATCTCCCCAAGCTGTTCCATGGGAATGATCGGCAGAGGCTCGAACCCTCCCCATTCCTCTTCTTTCCACAATTTGGGAGCATCCGTGGCACACTCGACAAGAGGGAGAGCGACATGTACCCAGTCTCTGTTGGCTGGTGATTGATCGGTTGTGAATTCTTCGATTTGTTTCGCTAAGCCTTCAAAAGCTGACATGGCATTTATCATGTCTTCGTCGAATTGCACGCCATCGCGGTCTGCGGCCTTCATAGCACGCCAGAACCATCCGTTGGCTGAGGTGAAGAGGTATAGTGTTGCTTCCCGCGCCCTCCCTTCTGCGGTTTTTCGATGCCGGTATCCAATTGCGAACTGCAAGATATGGTAAGTAGCAGAAGATGTGCTGAAAGAAGCGGTGACTGCACCTGCAAGGGATCTTCGTGGAAGTATTGATATAGTATAATAGGATGCAAGCGTGATAAGCATATCCGAAGATAATCTCTGTATGTTGCTTTCTCTTCGTTAATAGCGTGCAATAGCCTTCCGTCGTCCAGCATGATAGATTGCGCGGATCGCTCTAATAGTCCTTGTGCTAATTCGTGCGGCGTCGGTTCTGGTTCCTTTGATTTAACTTCCCAATCAGCCTTCATCTTTTGTAGACCCTCTTTTGACCTGTCGTATCTTGGATATAAACGAGGCGCTGCGCAATCCGTCTTTAAGCAAAGTTCCAAGGCGAAAAAAAAGTTCACAAACCTGCTGAAGAGAAAACGCGGTGAATATCCTAGACGAAACGACCGTAAGTGAGATGCAATGCTACATGCCATACTATCCTGGCAAACCTTACAAGGTGGTGCTATGTTCCTGCATCGTGCGTGTGCGACATATTGGCCTGCAGCTCTGGACCACAAAGCACACCCGTTGTTGCTTAGCTGAGCCTGACAGATGCGTATCTGAGAGACAGACATAAATGTCTCTGAAGGAAGAATCTATCGTGGTGCTATTTAAGAGGCTTGCCGAGGACTGAAGAGCCTGTTGCTGACTCAGCACATAGCTGGCGTAGTGGATGGTGACCTAACGCCTGTAAGCATCAGTACTTTAGGCTGGGACCACCGTCCCGAGCGTAACGATCGGGATAGCCTTCTCAACCCTCCAGTCGTTGCAATCGTGAGGATCCCCCGTTGACATTCCGATCGTTACGATTGAAGGATGCTCGTTATTCATATATCATAGACTTCAGACCAGCGGGTTATGGTAACCTTGGTCGTTGCCGTTGACCAACCACGAGTTCAATCCTCGCTTGATGCATTTATGTTTCTGTTGCCTCCTATCCCCTAAGCGTCGAAGTAACGAAGAACTAGAACACTGCCGTGACTATATTTCTTGAACTGCAAGCGAACATCGCAACTACTAATATGTAGAAGAGAAGCTGGCGTACTCAAAGCCGCTATAGTAAGTAGCCGTCAAAAATTGTATAGGAAACGGTGGTGATTCTAGGCCGGGTTATACACATCGGTTCCCAATGCCTACTCCTATATTCATATTGAAGTCTTTACGATCTTTAAATCGCTTTCCGGAGGCCAGATGATTGAAGTTAAGTTAAGGCTTATGACTCGTTTCCATTCCGTCGGCACCCATTTCAGAGTATTAATATGATTACAAGAGGGACTCAGGCTGCGCTGCACCGGCATAGGTATAGGCATGGTAGTGGTACCCACCCGGCATGGACAGAGATACCATATTCCTACTCGTGCCGAGTTTAGCTTCGTGGATTCTAGGCAGTAGAAGGGAGCTGCTCTGACTCCTGTCAATTATTAGACTCAAGCTGAGGTGTGTGTCGAGGCAATACCGAAGGAGAGAAAAAAAAATCATAGCAAATTTATAGCAAATAGAAAGAATATCGAGTGTTTACCAAATGTGGTGGGTTCTTCATGGGATAAAATAGTTGGATTAGAAATGAATTTAGAGAGCCAAATAAGCAGGTTCGTATAAGATACCTTCATATTATCTATCGGAAACTTTCTCCAGTTTTCTCAACATCAGTAAGTAACTCCGCGGGGTATTCATCTTCGGGAGAAAATCGAATATGAGAGGGCACATTATCCCTCAGCTGTTTCAATATCTCTAAAGCTTCAGCTGCGGTGGACCTCTCTTCGAGATCTTCGTCCATCATTTTCTTGAGAGTAACGGAGACACCTGGAACAAACTTCTGTAGCAAATCACGAGCAAAAGCAGGATAAACCTTTTTGACCTAGGTAGAATATTGCGAATGGTCATTAGACTAACAAGAAATTCGAATAATATAAATCCTCACATCAGCACGTATAGTAGCAATTTGGCTGCGTTCCAATTCCAAAGCTTCATTTCAAGCGCTACCAAGGGAGAATGCCTGATTGACCGTGACTTAAGAAGCTCGGAAGCATGTAAATGAGCAGAGAACTTACATCTGATGGCAAGACTTGATAGGCAGACCCAGTCTTATATAATTAAGTTTTTCAGGAGTTATGTGCAGATAACTCCTGACGGAGGAAGAGGATACCTATGTTTTGGGATCAGTTGTGGGATCAAATCTTTCGGAATGTCCGAAATCGATGAACGCTAGGCGACAATCCCATTGTTTTAAATCATAGCTTTCATACTCGACTGTTCCATCCTGGTTAAACAAGATATTCCCGACAGAAATATCCTATTCTGTCGCAAAAATCAAAAAGTCCAAATTTGACCTAAAAATGCTTTATTAGGTTGTTAGGCATCGAGTGGCTAATAATGCTTATTATATTCATGGTACCTACCAGGCATAATAATGCCTAACGACCTAACGACCTAATAATGCCTACAAATGCATCACTTATAGCAGCACCTTTTGCTCCCCGGCTCACTCAAGAATACATTAAATCAGGTTTAATTAACTATGGAATATGTATATACACCCGTAACTATATGCTATAGAGACTTAGCTATACTATACTACCGACTGTACTACCGACTGTACTACCGACTGTTAGTAATACTAGACTAGAAAGCACCTCAAATACAACCAATAATCCACCGACTACTACTTGTATATGCTTTGTACATATAGAACTTATGACACTTGAGGGGTGCGGCAGTAGAAGCAAAAGGGATGTGGGACAGCACCTTGAGAGCACGTCTTATATATTGCAGAAGACGCCCGAACAAGGTGGGGCTTCAAGGGCGAATGAGAGCACTTAGGAGCTCCACAGCGCCACTTACGGATAGGCTTTGAGCCACAAACTAATATTAGATATTGACTCTCCACTATCCCCATAGCTTCTTACCTCAAATGCTCCGTATCATGATCCCCTTCTTTGAGACATAACAGCTTCAAGTTGTTCAGGATAACACAATATAATATCTCTTGACCTGGCAACTTCTCAAGTGTCGAGTCTGGATCTGGATCGAATGCCACAGAACACTGCTCGGAACACCATCGTGATCGTGAGATCCGCCAACCGAGAGGATGAAGAGTGATTTGCAAAGGAAAATATACAGTGGTGTGCAAAAAGAATGCACATGTGGTTTTCAGCCACTACCTCATCCCACATCAAGTGGTGACCTGGGGTATGAATATTAGGCTTATAGAGACAGTCTGAAAGTATTTTTTGAGCATAGAAACCCTGGCATTATTCTGCCTCTGGAGAGAAGTGTGATTTTCTGAAGCTGCCCTACTAAAAATAACTCAGT
>KN837080.1:672876-686472 GCA_000827215.1 Sphaerobolus stellatus SS14
CTATTTAAATGTAGTCAATAATACTCGAACATGTGTGCTGAAGGGATAACTAGCTGCATTGAAGACTTGTTAAAACTAAAAAAAATGTGTGATATAAAAAATGGAGGGACAAGAATTGAACAGTGGCCATTAGCATCACCGATACATAAGTGACAGGTACTAACAACTACACCACAGAGCCTCTGCCAGAAGTCTTCGAATTGATGTAATGATACCGTTTTACTACCTCATTAGCTCGAATATGTATTATTTTTCCGGCTCTGTTTCAACAATACAGCATCCCATTGAACATTCACTTTCGAAGTTGTCAGTTATGGATCATTTGGAAATAAAAGAAAGCAGACGGAGTTGAGCTCTGTATATTTCCATTTTGGGTCATGTAGAAAATCTTATCAAGATTATATAATCACGGGTTATCGCACCGGTGCGTCCGGTGGTGGTCGTATTAGCTGAGACCTCTTTTCCCTCGTCCTACCAGGCATCTTTGCGAGTTGGTTTGCACCGAACCGCCACCGTTGTGCACTGGTGGCCAGAGTGATCTCTGCTGCTGCAGTAAGTGCAAAACACTACTATACAGACGTATAAGCATTTACTCACCGTTTGACTTAGCTCCCGTGGTTGTTGAAGCTCCATGCTACTAACTGAATAACGTCTTCAATCAGTCTATAATGCGAAGACATGAATTAATAGGCCGAGATCCTGCTTTATTTTAATATTGTTGGTATAACTTAGTACCACCCATTAATTTCCTATCAATTATCATAATGTATGAATCCTTCTAAAATCACGAAAATGATGTTTGAATGGTTCTACGTCGTATGAAGAGGTCTTGAATGGAAAGAGACTCTAAAGCCTGTAATTTCCCAAACTATATGATGGAGGACCGAGACTTCGTCAATTGCTTACTTGCAGATGTGTTGTTCACTCCTAATTCGGGACTGACAATGGGAAAAATAATCTGGCTTACCGGCATCATTATATCCAAGAGCCGTCTTCCCAGAAGCAGTCTGTAGTGGAGATTTCGCATGTTCAAGTGCTTGAAAATAATAGACAGATTCTATAAATGGCAACAGACCTTAGACTCAGGGGAAGGGTTATATATATAAACGTAAGGCTGACCTGATTTCTCTCAAAGGATCTCATGTCCGAACGCGGAGTACTAAGCTTTGTTGGGCAAAAATGGGTTGTAGGGAGAATTTTTGACAAACGTGGATTACAACGCTTGTAAATCTTTACTACCGAACAGCGCCCTGGTATGCCATAGCGATCCACGGTTTTGCAATGATGAACAATTAGATATCCATGACCCGTTTCAGTGCTGAAGCGAGCGGAAGCCGCTAGCCCGCGAGGTATCGCTCTGTGTAAAAATAGTGAATTACATAATATTTATGTGTATAAAAGAGGTTCGACTTTCGCTCACAACGATACCCCAAACAACTGGTAAATTCCATGTTATTCAAACAGACTTTCTTCGTCGTTGCTTTCGTCATTTTGGCTAGAATGGCCACTGCTTCGCCGACTACGGACATGTGCGCCTTGGTTTGCACCGTACAGGAATGCATTGATACGAATAACGAGCTTTGCTGCTGCCGTAAGTATAATGTCAGATTCGTGTAGAATATAAAAATATACTGACCTTTTGACTTAACAGCTCATTCTTGAAGTACATCAAGCTGACCGTTATGTAATGTCTATGTCACATCATGACTCGGATGTATGGGTATTCTTAGAGTCTTGTGAAGGCTTGGAATGATAGCTTTTCATTGTGATTCAGGCTCTACGTAGCTTTATTTGGAAATATGAAAATTGAAATATCAGATGACGATCGATTTTTATTTTTATTCATTCCGTCAATCACTGGCCTGATCGTGCGGTAGGCTACCAGTAGTAGAGTATTCTGAGAAGGCCACTGGACTACGATATTTGATCTATAATATTATAATACGATTATAACACATGCGGAACTCCTTTCGAGGGTATCATCGGCTATTTGAAGGCGGGATTGAATCATTTTTAACACTCTCCTCGAAAGCGGAATAAGGGTTACTCCCCAGCCACCAAGAGTAACCAATATAGGAAGGGAAACTTGGACTGCAAAATTAATAGTTAAGAATATCTTTGAATTCATTCGATATAGAGAAAAGCCCTTATACACTGAATATCGAGTCAAGACTAAAAGAGGTGGAGTCTGGAATTTCAATACGTTGAAAAAATACTTTTTTCTGTGAGAGGCCGAAAATTTCGTAAGACTTAGTTGAATATGGGACTTAGGATCGGATTTACACCATTATGTTCTAGCGGCAGCTCTGTAGCGGAGATCATCATTCCCCATGTTCCTAAAAAGAGTAGGAATATCTATAAATGATGACATAGTCTACACCCAGCACAAGCGCTGGAGATGGGAATGTGATGCTATGATGTGTACTAAAGGACCATAGATACTATCTACGGACGCACAGCCTGAGTAACTTAGACTTCGTTAGGCAAAAATGGGCTGAAAGGAGGAATTTGAATAAACCTGGATTAGAACGCTGGTACTTAACCTATGGCCGAACAGCGTTCGCTCTGCTATCGGAGTCTGGCCCAATGTTGACGGACAGTTAAATATGAATGACCCGCTGCAGCGCGCTGAAGTGAGAAATAGTGTTGGATATAGCTTGAAGTGAGTCGACTCAACCCAGCTCAGCTACGGCTCATGAGTTGAGCCGTAGCCGCGAATAGTCAGGATATGTGGGTCGACTCGAGTCGATTTTGAGCCGGTTCAAATATACTGCAAAGTACAACTCTACATAATATTAGTTAAGCTGAGACACCGACCAAAAATTGTGTCCTTACCTTTTACTTCACTACTTTCTTTTATCATACCTGATAGTCCTGAAAGTGACAGTAACATTTAGATAATAGATGAGCCTCCCAGGCAAGAAGTATGAAACGGGTGTTTGCAGATAATGGTATGCTACCTTCATCTTAATTAATTCTTCTGCTCATACTCCTTAGAAACCGATGATATCACTGAAATAACTCAAGTGAAGGATGCAATGGAAGAACCTTTAAAGAAGAAGCAACAAGTTGCCGCATCGCCTCGAGTAACATGTTCCGCTACAACGGCAACTGTCGAAACCAAACGGAAGAAGCTTACAGGTGCGAAAAGGGAGACAGAAAAGTGTATTCAATATAAGATACTGTCTATTTTGTTCTAATAAACTTCATAGCATCACCTACAGGAGATTATATTCATTGATAGTGTTAGATTTCTCATAGTGGATTAACCTGTTTTTTGCATTCTGAATAATCTGTTTATTCAATACAATAAAATACATTCTTTGAGCCGAGGGTGAGCCGGCTCTGAATCGGCTCATGAGCTGAGCCGCAGGTAAGCTGAGCCGGAGCTGACTAAATGGGCAAAATGCTGAGTCGGCTCTGAGCTGAGTCGAGCTGAGCCGAGCCGTATCCAACACTAGTGAGAAATGAGGGGGCGCCCCTGCTCCTCGAAGAGGTATACTAAGTGCTGAGTAAAAACAGTTAATTAACAGGATCTATCTGGCAGTATAAAAGAGGCTCAAGCTTTGACATTCCAGCACAACTACACTTTAATCACCTCTGAGTCGACGTGCCAATATTTTCAAAGCAGATCTTCTTCCTTCCCTTCCTCGCTTTTGTTGGAATTGTCACGGCTTCGCCCGGCACACAACACTGCGACATTTTTTGCACCGAACAACAGTGCATTGATAGCAACAATGAGCTTTGCTACTGCCGTAAGTACAATGCCATTAATGTGAAGACGTATAGTGGAGATGTATTGACTCATTGACTTAACAGACTCTTGACGTGCCATTCTAAAATTAAACAGTCTTAATGGGAATCATAGGAGGATCAGATATAATATCTTAATATTCATTGGGTTAACCATTAATGTCTGCGTCACATCATGTATAAATATTTCTAGAATCCTGAGAAGGCTGTTTAGAATAATACTTGTTATTGTGGTTTTATACTTTGTAGCACCACGACAGTCTTAACGTGATGCCCGAATGTGAACTTGAAGCAATGACCACCTAAATTTCTTCTTCCGGCAATTATTGGCCAATTTTTCTCTTAGATGTTTAATGGCTTGAGGATGAGGCTAGTGGATTACCTTTGGGGCTTGACTACATTTGACGTATGAGAATATATCAACATATTGGCTAGTCTCGAGGACCCACTGACTGCATCATGAGGACAGATCGTTTCGTAGATCTTCCTTGCAGGTGCTTTTCATGCTAAGTCACATATAGCAAAAGATGATATGGCTTACTGGGATCATTACTAGTATATCTAGCGGCCCGACCGGTTTCAAGCCGTTGCCCCCGGTAGCTCCGTAGCTCCGTATTCCTCATGTTCCTGAAAAGATTAAGATTAAATTGATGTATAATATACTATCTGGTGCTAGAATTAATGCAAGAGGATCTTCGGGTGCGCAGTTGCGTTGTTAGCCACCTAAAAGGAGGAATTTCGAAAAACCCGAATTACAAGCGGCCACGGCCGAACGGTGCTCTGGTATCAGAGTCTGACCCGGTGCTGACGACGAACTGAATTTAAGTGACTTTTTCCGGTGCGCTGAAATGAAAGGGCGCTACGACAAAGTGTAGTTGTGGCTAAAAATTCGTAAATTAATTCTTTTTCTGAAATATATAAAGGCCCAACCTTTGTTGTTCCAGCCTAACTACCCAAGCAATTAAGTAGTAAACTCCCATGTTTTCTAAACAGACTTTCTTCCTCGCCTTCTTCGCTTTGGCTGGAATGGCCACTGCGTCACCTACTACTACACCCACCACTACTTCCAGTGCCGTGTGCACCTCAACTATCCCCCCTCCTCCTCATGGGGGAATTTGCCATATAGCTTGCATCGGGGACACGTGTATTAATAGCCTGAACAGGGCTTGCTGCTGCGTTAGTAAGTATTATGGCAGATTCATGGAAAGACGTATATTGATTCATTGACCTTTTGACTTTACAGCTCCCATAGTTATTGAGGTGCCATGCTATTAATTGAAAGACTTTTGGTCAGCCAATCATTTGAGGTCAGGAATTAATATGGAATCCAGATGAGGACAAGAAAGCTCCTGTTTTTTTTTAGTATTTTTTTGGGTCACATAACCGATATCCTCGTCGATCCCAAAGTACAAGTATTTCTAGAGTCCTGTGAAGGATGTAAGGAATAGAATCTTTATCGGATTTTATCACAATTAGATAACATAGTGAACTACTTCCAAGGGTAAAAGAAAGAACGTATCTGAAATCTGTAGTCCAAAACGGAATAACAGTTATCCCGGATCAGCCCCAAGAATACCAAAGATGACGCGAGTTTGGAATCCATAATAAATAAAGCGTTAGACTGGGATATAAAGAAATGTGTTCAATGCTGAAAATTGAGTGCCAAGACTCGCTGAGGAAAAAATGTAAAATCCTATTTTCGTCTGTCAGAAGTTGAAAATTTCAATCTACATCTTTATCAAAATGATCAAGTGTAAGAAAGAGAATAACAATCGGGCTTACTGACATCATTATGTCCCAGCGGCCCCTATCGTTTCTGGTGGTCCCATTACCCGAGAGGTCCGTAGCTACTAGCGGAGATCATCATTCCCCATGTTCCTGAAGAGAGTGGAAAATAACCAAATTCTATAAATGATGTCGATATGCAGCACAGAAATGTGACGCTAAGATTTTAGCCTAAGGAACGAGTCATGACGGAACGCGCAATAGCTTTGTTAGGCCAAAAATGTGCCGAAAAAAGAAATTTTGACTAACGAAAATTACAACCTTGGTTAAGCTCTTTAGGCTAAACAGCGCTCTGGTGTTGGGGTCTAGCCTAGTGCTGATGATGAACCGAATCTGCATGACCCGCTGAAGCGCGCTGAATTGAAGGGGCACCGCAACGGCGCGTACTTAAATAGTACTGAGTAAAAATAATCAATAAGATATTTCTAAAAATGTATAAAAGAGGCTCAACGTTTGCTGTTCAAAGACATCGACACCTCAAACAACTCGAAGTGGCAATGTTTTCCAAGCAGACCTTCTTCCTTGCCTTCCTCGCGCTCGCCGGAATGGCTACTGCTTCGCCCACCACTACAACCACTGCTCCTGCCGTGTGCACGACTACTCTGGGACCCATGCCTCTCCATGGCATTTGCGCGGATATTTGCAGCGACCCGCCACCATTGTGCACTGGCAAACCGAGTGTCATCTGCTGCTGCAGTGAGTATAAACAGACACGTCTTAGGATATAGGATATTTACTGACTTTATCACGTAACAGCACCCGTAGTTGTTGAGGTACCATGTTAATTTGATGCTATTCCCTCAGCCTATACTAGGGTCCATTCCAATGTATCCCGTAGATACGAGTCCGATATAAGGACGAGGAGGTTCCGTTTTACTCATTCAATGTTAGCCTGTTACTTAATGTCTATATAATATCGTAATAATTAGTACTTTAATTAGTACTTTAACGGCCTTGAAAATAATATCTCCAATGGATTGGATTGGATCCTTCGTGGCAGTATTACTAGCCCTGTATCTATCCCAGCAGTTTGCATGACACATGAATTCCGTCTCTTGGCGCTAATAGGTGACGTTGTTACCAGTGGTGGAAAATCGCCTGAGAGAAATAATCTGATAAAGTGAAGTAGTCAGGTGATGCATTAGTGTCGGCTCTCCTCGACCTAAAGAGTGGATGAAGGCTTAGCATCATGCTCGAGTGGTTATTTATCCAACGGTGACTTGCAACCACAGAGAGCTGATCAAAACATATACGTTGTTCTATATCATTGTTACTAGTTATTGTCAAGAGAAAGTTCGATCAGTCGAGTCTTACTATGCTACCGCCTTTTTGCGGTGTATTTAATGAGAAGTTACCGGTGGCAGTGCCAGTCTGAGGCTAGGTTAGTCACTGTGCTGAGAGTGATATTTGACCTACTAGATTATTGCTATTTGCATAAATCATGAGACCAACATGAAAAAAATGACAAGATGCGAGAGCCTGTGCCTAGCCAATCAGAGGCGGCAAACGATGCTGCTGCGTCGGACTCGATGCCGGTCCTGCGGAGACATCACGTGGTCGCCTCTTCGTCCGCATCGCTTCTTTCCCATCTCTCCAGCAGTCTCATCGTTTATGCAAAGCAAATAGCAATAAATCAAAATCATTGATTATTTGATTATGCATAGGAGCCGTCTCAAGATTGAAACATATGCAGCTGACGGGTAACGTCGGAAAAACGTTTCAGTCGAACTTGGCACTGCCCGGAACGCCTGTAAGCATTCAGTACTTTAGGGTGGGACCACCGTCCCGATCGTAACGATCGGGATAGCCTTCTCAATCCTCCAATCGTTCCAATCGTAAGGACCCCCCGTTGAAATTCTAATTGTTACGATTGAAGGATGCTCATTATTCATATATCATAGACTTCAGACCAGCGGGTTATGCTAACCTTGGTCGTTGCCGTTGACCAGCCACGAGTTCAATCCTCACTTGATGTATTTCTGTTCCTGTTGCCTCCCATCTTAAGACGTTGAAGTAACGAAGAAGAACTAGAACACTGCCGTGACTATATTTCTAACACTGCCATGCCGTGACTATATTTCTTGAACTGTAAGCGAACATTGCAACTGATAATATGTAGAAGAGGAGAAGTTGGCGTACTCAAAGCTGCTATAGTAAGTAGCCGTCAAAAATTGCATAGGAAGCGGTGGTGATTCTGGGCCGGGTTATACACATCGGTTGCCAATGCCTACTCCTGCATTCTTATTGAAGTCCTTACGATTTTTAAAACGCTTTCCGAAGGCCAGATGATTGAAGTTAAGTTAAAGCTTATGACTCGTTTCCATTCCATCGGCACCCATTTCAGAGTGTTAATATGACTACAAGAGGGACTCAGGCTGTGCTGCATAGATATAGGCATAGTAGTGGTACCCGCCCGGCATGGACAGAGGTACCATATTCTTACTTGTGCCGAGTTTAGCTTCGTGCATTCTAGGCAGTAGAAGGAAGCTGCTCTGAATCCTGTCAATTATTAGACTCAAGCTGAGGTGTGTTTCGAGGCAATACCGAAATAGAGAAAAAAAAATCATAGCAAATTTATAGCAAATAGAAAGAATATCGAGTGTTTACCAAATGTGGTGGGGTTCTTCATGGGATAAAATAGTTAAATTAGAAATGAATTTAGAGGGCCCAAATAGGCAGGTTCGTATAAGATACCTTCATATTATCTTTCGGGAACTTTCTCCAGCTTTCTCAGCATTAGTAAGTAACTCCGCGGGGTATCCATCTTTGGGAGAAATCGAGTATGAGAGGGCAGATTATCCCTCATCTGTTTGAAAATCTCCAAAGCTTCAGCTGCGGTGGACCTCTCTTCGAGATCTTCGTCCATCATTTTCTTGAGAGTAACGGAGACACCTGGAACAAACTTCTGTAGCAAATCATGAGCAAAAGCGGGATAAACCTTTTTGACGTAGGTGGAGGAATACTGCGAATGGTCATTAGACTAACAAGAAATGCGAATAATATAAATCCTCACATCAGTATGTATAGTAGCAATTTGGCTGCGTTCCAATTCCAAAGCTTCATTTCAAGCGCTACCAAGGGAGAATACCTTATTGATCGTGACTTAAGAAGCTCGGAAGCATTTAAATGAGCAGAGAACTTACATCTGATGGCAAGACTTGATAGGTAGACCCAGTCTTATATAAATTAAGTTTTTCGGGAGTTATGTGCAGATAAATCCTGACGGAGGAAGAGGATACCTATGTTTTGGGATCAGTTGTGGGATCAAATCTTTCGGAATGTCCGAAATCGATGAACGCAAGACGACAATCCCATTTGGTTATAATACGTTCTAAATCATAGCTTTCATACTCGACTGTTCCATCCTGGTTAAACAAGATATTACCGACAGAAATATCCTATTCATTTTCAGTATTGTGCGTATGACAAAAGACAGCAAGCTTACCCCGTGTGATATGCTGTGCTTATGCATAAATGACAGGCCCTGATATCTGTCTTACTATTATGTTTTAGCAAGTCCAACCTCAAGACATACCTCTAGGGACTGAATTATTACATTAATATAGTCATCCACATTCCAACACATGACCATATTCCCCCATTCCATTTGCCATGCCGGTAGTACGAGGAGTTGCCAGCCTTCTTCCGTAGTAAAATGTTCGAGGATGGGAAGGGTGTGGTCATCAGAATAGGTGCGTAAAGGTTGGGAATTTATATAGCGATGTTATTGCTATTTCGGAATTGGGCTCGGGTAGGGGGAGAGCTTTAACAATAAGGAGTCGATCCCATTTGTCGTATGCATAGCATAGTACTGGACGCTGCCATGGCTCATTGATAAGTACCAGTATACTCAATGATACATTCCCTACGACGTACGCGTAATAACCAAACATTAGAAACTCGGGGATCCTGTAGAAGCAAGAAAACCGCTGGGATCATGGTGTACCAAAGGTCCATTCGGGAGATGGAATGAAAGAATTACCCAATCAATTGCTGTAGTCGACCTTAGGAGGTCGAAGAAGCGTGTCTGAGAAACAGAGCTCATAACCATGCGCAATGAAGATTTCTTGGAAATGTTGCCGTGCTGGACTAGAGTGGATATATCCTGATCTCCCATGTTCTTCCCAGGATTCTTCCCTTGTCATCTTCCATGTCCACAGGGGATCTTGTGTTGCCTTGTCGGGGGACATAATGTGTCAGGAAGGCTGCAACAAAATATCAGTAAATGTTACAATCGGAGATGGCCGAATATGGCCACCATCAAAATGTGTTCCGTGGGAAAGGCGTTGGTTCCGAGACCTTGTGACGCAATGGATCGATTGATTGGAGAGGACCTGAAATATATTTCTCAAAGAATTTGTTCACTGATTCATATACTTACATAATTGCAAAGGAGTTCATTAGTATTCTGGAAACAAATCCTATTGGCCTTAAAAAAGGCTCGCTAGTGTGTGTGCGTGCTTACTGCGAATAAGTTGATCTAGACAAAACTTGGTGTCTTGTCAATTGAAGCTGCTAGTCCCAAACTAAGCATTTCCCGAGCTGCACATCCACAGAGGCAAGACAGGGAAAGCTCTAGACTTAGAAATACTGTTAACTTAATATGTTCTCAGATTTATCAATTACCCGAGCTTCGGCAGCCCAAACAATTAAGTTTTTATGAAATATATAGCTGTTTTCACATCAGCTACCTGGAGCTTCAAGGTTCAGTCTTCGCTACACCGGTAAGCAGCTCCGCGGAGTATCCATATTCGGGAGAAAATCTAATACGAGAAGAAACATTATCTCTCATCTGTTTCAAAATCTTCAAAGCTTCAGCGGCCGTTGGCCTCCTATCGGGATCTTCGACCATCATTTTCTTGAGAGTAATGGAGAACTCCGGCACAGACTTCTGCAGCAATTCATGTGCATAAACGGGGTAGGTGGTGTCGACCTTATATAGGCCGGCTGTAGCTAGGTGTCAGTAAACATGATTGCAAATGTGAAGAACATGAATCATCACGTCAGTACGTACTTTAGAATTATGTTTATGTTCTCATTCTAAGGCTGCATTCCAAACGCTATCGAGGGAGAATACCTGATTCATGTCCTAAGAACCTCAGAAGCATTCAGATAAGCAAGGAACTTACATCTAAAGGCAGGGCTTGATATTCAGTCCCAGTAGCATATGAGGCACGCTCCTCAGGAGCTACATGGGAATGGGTCCTAGCCGATAAAGTGGATTTCCAGGTATTGGGATCAGTAGTGAGATCGAATCATGTTGAATTTCCGAAATCAATGAAGGCAAAACGACAGTCCCATTTAGATATAATAGGTGCTAACTGATAGCTATCATGCTTCAAGTTGACTGTTCCATCCTGGTTAAACAGCATATTTCTGAACGATATATCCTATTCGCTTTCAGTATTGTGGTTACAACAAAAATAGCAAGCTTAGCCCGTGCGATATGTCATGCTTAAGCATAAATGATAGACCCTGACGTCCGCTTTAATTAATATTTAATATTGAGAAACATACCTCCACAACCGGAATTATTATGTTAAAATAGTCATCTACATTCCAACACGTGACCATATTGCTCCATTCCATACACCATAGCCGCAATGCCAGGAACTGCCAGCCCTCTTCCGGGGTAATATGTTTCATAATGGGAAGGGTATGATTATCAAAACAGGTACGTAACGACTGGGTATTGAGATAATGATGTTTCCCTATTTCGGAGTTGTGAGCGGGTATAGGGAGAGCTTTGATAATGACGAGTTGATCGTATTTGTCGTATGCATAGAATAGTACTGGACGCTGTAATGTCTCATATGGTATCAGTATGCGAAGTATTCAAGGCCAGAACGTACAGATAATTCCTAAACATTAAGAAGTCGCACAAAAGCGTCCTCAAGCCCGCTGGGTCATGGTGCACCAAATATCCACTTGAGGATGGCATAAAAGGAATTTCTCAAGCGGTCGGAGTAGTTGACCAGAGGGGGTCGAGGAAGAACTTTGTACGAAAAACAAAGTTCGTAACCATGGGAAGCAAAGAATTGTTAAAAATGTTGCCCTGCAGGATCTGAGTTGACATATCCGACTGTCACTCTCTTCGTGATATTCGTCTTGTCATATTCCATGTCCTCAAAGGAACTTGGGTTATAGTCTCTGTGGACATAATGTGTGCAATCAGAGGATGGAACAAAGCATGAAATAGGGCTGGTCGGAGCCTGCCGGAGCTAGCCGAATTAGCCGCTATCATGCATGATCCGTGAGAAGGGCGTTGGTTCCGAGGCCTTGTGCAGCACGGCCCGCAACGGAAGGGAACTATTAATGACTATTTTAACGCTATGTTAATTATCGATTTATTACTGAGGAGAAGGAATGAGTCAATCGAAGCAAAGTTTCTTCTATATACACTTATTACTATATTTTTCAGTGATGTTGACACACGGTACAAGGAGAACCGGCGGTGCGCTACCATTACAGACTTATATACCCTCAGATATAGGTAAGTATATTGTCAGATCTGAAGAGTCTTCGCGAAATAGCACCCCACATATCCTATTAGAATCCATCGAAAACCAGAATTTATTTATTTAGGTTATGACCTGATATTTAAAATTGCGACTTACAAGTTGCGCCGTTCGGATAGCGGAACACGCTTACCCTTATTGTCTTTGATCATTTCTCAATTGAAGCTAACGCAGTCAGCTACGAAAATTTAAATGTGTTGTTTAAGTATGCTAAGCAAAATTCAAGGGGCGGCTCCGAATCAAGTTCTGCCAAATTCTTTGGATTATTAGTAGAAATAGGATCAGTCCAGGTCAAAGTCCAGATAGTAGTATAGTCTGGATCCTCACGCTGATACATTGTTCGGCAGTGAGACATGATTCAATTGAGAATAATTATAGTAGATCGTATGTAAATGTCAGCAGCTCATTCAGAAGTGCGTTGATTGAGCTCAGGGAATCGGACGAAGAAAACATTGCACTGACCTGCAACTCAGATTTATCTAGGGACTCCAGCGCGGCATCGCGATAGTATGTACCAGTGTTACTCCAACTTGCGCGCGGAGGTCTTCTGCGGATCTTCTCTCCCTTGGCCCTCCTTGGCCCCGTGGGGAGAATGCTCTTAAAGGGATTGAGTGACACATCGGGGACTTCCCTCTTTGGTAGCTCAGGCTTAGAGATCTCCAGCCAATGTAATAAAACTATTGAACAAACGAAGTACAAAACGATTTTATACTAAGTCCTAATAGAATGCCTTTACCTCTCTTCTCTGCATTCTATACCTATATACAGTAATGTTAAGAGACAAGTGAATTACCCATTCATAATTATACTCACTACATACTAGTTGAAGATAGATGCTGCTTGGGAACACTGAACTGAGTTTTCTATAGTTACTCTGCTGAAATAACATTATTATTATTATTATTGTACAATGAAATCTAATCATAAGCTCATTTACCACAGCAGTCGCAGAGTGGACGAGGAGTGGGACATGGCGGAAGAGGGCCTGTAGGACAAACAAGGTCCTCTCCGCGATGGCAGATAACAGTAATATGAGGTGAAGCAGCAACGAAGCTGAGAAGGGTAGTGAGTGCAAAGAGGGCGAATCTGACTTGCATGGTTCTTGTTTTGTTGGGTTGCGGTATGGGGAAGGCTCTTTATATGCTCTGAGTTGACGCAGGGTAAGAGTCCACTACGTCGGGAATTTCATCATGCTTCCTAAATTAATTTTCTCCGATGGTAATCAGAGATTTCGGATAGTACTTCATATGGAAATTTCACTTGTAAGTCAGCTGTGATAAAGAGGAAATGGTCTGGTTTACCATCATGCCCTAGTTGAATATCTATAAATGATGACATAGTCCATACCCAGCGCAAGCGTTGGAGATGGGAATGTGATGCTATGATGTGTACTAAAGGACCATAAATACCATGTACGGACGCGCAGCCTGAGTAACTTGGACTTTGTTAGGCAAAAATGGGCTGAAAGGAGGAATTTGAATAAACCTGGATTAGAACGCTGGTACTTAACCTATGGCCGAACAGCGTTCGCTCTGCTATC
>KN837080.1:690267-745230 GCA_000827215.1 Sphaerobolus stellatus SS14
AACATGAAAAAAATGACAAGATGCGAGAGCCTGTGCCTAGCCAATCAGAGGCGGCAAACGATGCTGCTGCGTCGGACTCGATGCCGGTCCTGCGGTGACATCACGTAGTCGCCTCTTCGTTCGCATCCCATCTTTTCCCATCTTTCCAGCAGTCTCATCGTTTATGCAAATAGCAATAAATCAAAATCATTGATTATTCGATTATGCATAGGAGCCGTCTCAAGATTGAAACATGTGTAGCTGACGGGTAACGTCGGAAGAACGCTTCAGTCGAACTTGGCACTGCCCGGTTGGACCAATGTACACAGCGACTCGGAAAGTCCTATACAGAAGGGGGCCACGGTAATTTCGTTCTGAACAGATTATCCACATCGAAATCTTCGCTGCCTCCTGCTGCATCGCATGTCGTTCGAATGGAGGTCTTATGGCTTTCCATCGGACCCACCGCTCCGAACTTCGCCTCCGAGAAGAGGAATACTTAAGTGTACCAAGTCTGAGTCCGTCTGATAAAGTCAGAGAAGGAGGAAAACTTCAAAACAATGATAGACAAGTTACCTGATTAACATAACAGTGACTTGTTTTCGCTTTATACACGTCTCCAGCCTCACTACGGCGGACATGTGTTGAAGGTGACTGGATTGCCGAACGTGACAGTGCCTTCGGCTTTTAGTCACTTAACCCGGCTGTTCCTTCCTTCTATTTCGATGCTGTGCTGCGCTATCTAAATTTGCCAAAGCTATGTATCTGGTGGCATCCGAGTTTATACGACGAACTTCTATAAAGTGGAGACCCCCTTCGTTTGACCCCCTTACATACCCACCTTCGCTACCCCTAGTACCAAGTACTCACCTAACAACTCGTACTCTAGCCTCAACTAATCATATCAATTATCACAATGGCATCTGAAGCATGGGACATGCGTAGTGTTGCTGATGCAACCACCGTTGTTGGCGATAACGTCCGTGTAACGGCCCCAAATGGCAAAGCTCCCATGAAAGCAAATTCTCCTCAACCCTCCGGGCGCAAGGAGCCTTTTAATATTGCGATTGACTATATGGACGAAACTCGTCCGTACGTTGTTAAGATAGGCAAGGATGGTGTTATTCCTGCACTTCAGAAATTGGATCTCGAGTTGCGTAACGTACGTATTATTTCACGGAGTCATTAAACATTTTATTTATTTATGGGGGTTAGTCTGGTCAAGGCCATATCATTTCAAGGAAGGTGAAGTATTTTCATTTTGTCTTCAGTGCATTTCATAAGACTCTCTTCGATAGTCACCGACCTCGTGGATCGGTCGCGAAATCACGCCTGGCCAGATTGGTGTAATCAACCATGGTGGTTTACCAAAGCTTCTTACTCGCCCTGGTCGCTATCCCGGCTTCCCTTTGCGAAACTGGTGGGCTCGTACCTTTAAGGGAACAAAGGGCTGTAAGTACTTGTTTAATTATTTTCTGGGTGGCGCTTGACTAGGGACTAATATACCGCCGGTTCAATAGTATCAGACACAGTGGTCGAATTTATGGGTCTTACTATAGTGCAGGTTTCGCAGAACCAGGCTGCGGTTATCTCTGATCCGCAAAACCACATTTTCGTGATTAAGAACGGAGGTATGTGAATATTTCTTGCGTTGGGTCTCGTCTTCTCACACCGCCTCCAGGATTTGTTGCATTGGCTTTGGAAGGATCTTACAATGTCCTTGCGGTCGTTGATCAGACTCACCTTCCCAATCAGATCATCGATCACGTCACCAAGCAAGTTCTCGGTTCAAGCTCTGAAGTCAAGATGAAGTCCCGTATTCATGGAGTTGAAACTCAATACGTTGTTGCTACTTTGTAAGTGATCTTTCCAATTATATTTAATTGACTGTTAATAATTTTTATTAGCCTCAATATTCCCGCGAACAACTGTGCTGTTCTTCAGCGTGGTGACGAGTTGGAGCTTTTGGGTGCTGGTCAGCACTATATCACCAACCCCAATGTGACTCTTCGTGGCCTGTACACTTGTGGTGAGAACCAGATCGAGATGCCGACCAAAGACATGTATGCTACTTTATTTATTTATTTTTCTTTGTATTTTTAATATGTTTTATTTTTTTCAGCTACACTCGTGATCAAGTTCCCGTTAGCTTGACAATCTATCTCAAGTGGCAATTGCTCAACCCGCTCAAGGTATGCCCTCTGCTTCTAGAAACCTATTTATCTCCTAACTTTCTCATCAACAGCTTACTACTCATGGTTATAACACGCCATACGATGCTTTGAGAGTCAGTATTAATCTGTACTCACAGATTAACGGAGAACATTAACCTCGTTATTATTCAGGATAAAGCCCAGAGTGTCCTCACACAAATTGTCAGTCACTTGGACTACAGTGCAATGGTCAAGCAGCGTTCCCTTGGCGGTGACCATTTCAATTCGAGCGAAGTTAACGATCCCTCGGCTGCTTTCCTTGATGCATTGAGGACACAAGCAATTGACGAGCTTCATCAAGCCGCTATTGAATATGGTATTGAGTTGAAAGATCTTGGTACGTTAGCTAATATAAAATATTATATACTTTACTGATTTGTTATTAGCTGTTATCGATCGTCAATTCAAGGGAGATGTCGCTAAGCAGATGGAGAACTTGACCACTAGGGGTAAGTCATCGTGTTGATGGGTATTTGCAATCATTTTTATTCATTCAACTTCGATAGCCTTGCAAACCCAAGTTGAAGCTGCCGTAAGTATTCAGCCCTCCTCGTTTCCTGACTGCTTATTGACCTTTTAACATAGAACGTGGATCGTGAAAACAGCAACAAGATTAAGCAGGAACAGGGTACTCTTGAAGTGGCTCGCGTCAAGGCCAAGACCAAGAACGTAAGCATACTACTATATAATTCAACATCCCACTTCCCATCCTAACAAATCTTTCCAGACCCAAGCCGACGCCGATGCATACAGCTCTGTCACCGCAGCCCGCGCCGCTGCAGAAGCTCTGAAAATCAGCACCGATGCCCAAGCCGCCGCCGTCCGAGTAATCGCCCAAGCTGAAGCCGATGCCGTCCGCCTCCGCGCCCAAGCTGACGCAGACGTCAGCGACCACTTCGCCCAAGAGATGCAGCTTCGTCGTATTGACGTTGAGAAGGTCAAGAGTTACGGCAATAAGGCGATCTTCGTACCTGCCGAAACAGGGGCGAGGATGGGAGAGGCGGTCGCTTTGGGGATGGCCGCGACAATGGGTGCGAAGCAAGCACAATGAGCAATTAGAACGTAGCGGGGTGAGATATTGACTCCGCCATTGTTCGAACTCTGGATCGCCGAATGAGTCAGCCTATGCGCATATTTCTTTTGATCGAGTTCCGTTTCGATAGCTTTTTTCTTTCTTTTCGGACCGTTTTAAAAAGTAATCTTGTAAATCAAAATGGCCCTACTGTCCTTGTCCTTTGTGTTCTGTAATCGCTTCATTCTTCTTTGTATTCTTCATTTCATTGTAGTATCGCCAGCAATATATATAATCTAATATGCCATACTCAGAGGTGTCACCAGTTAAGGCCCCTGTTGCGAATGATGGTAAAGTTTCATGTCCCTTGATTATTAGAATACATATACGTCGAATATTATTTCAGCTCGATAATTTCGCATCTCGCATGTATAAGTATCTGCACAACAGTTAATTCCCATACAGTGTGAATAATGGTCGGCAGGCATTGGAGTTTTGACCCTAGCCAAGACAATGACCTCCACGCCACGGTTATAGCACCCGCATAAAATGTTCTAAGGTTCAATTTTTTCATTTAATCATCCCCACGACTCAACCAACGATTTTAAACTTTAATTCGTCTTCTACCAACCCAACCCAACCAACTTGACCGCACTATCACTCACCCCTCGCCAATATGTCCAACAAGATATTAATGGCGATGCTCAAGCATTTAGGAGAAGCGGAAAGGCTAGAATTGGACGAAGTATGTCCTTGTGGTGCGCCCGCTGACGAAGACTCCGAATTCTGCTCTCGAGAATGCGCTCGTCGTGCAGCAGAAGAACGCCTGAACGGTGTCACCCGCACAGATACCTCGGAACTCGCCTCATGCCGTTCCACCAACCTCAAATCCCTTCCCAAACGATCTCTCCGCCAATGCTTTGTCGTCGACAATACCGTCGTGCCACCGTGTCCAGGCGTGTCGCGTCCATCCAGCCCAGAAGTCCCACAGGCTTCCTCGTCTCAATTACTACCTTCATCTCTATTGATATCTTCAAGCCTACCCGGCCGCAAGCTCAGCGTCGCAACTCTTCGAAGGCTCGCTGGTCACAGTGCACTGGATGAAGGCGAGTGTTGGTGCGGCGTTCCTAATTCCAGAGATTCCGTGTGTTGCTCTGTCGAATGTTCCAGGGTATACTCCCTATACAAGCTCGAAAATCCGAAGTCGGATAGCAAGGACGACGAAGGTTCCATTAAAAAACTTCGCCGTAAGGCGAGTTCCGAGATCTTCCGCAAGGTTTCAAGGATCTGCGACAAGGATAATATGCTTTCCTTGGAGAAGTTCCTTGCGCTCATCAAAGACGGGGACTCCTTCGGTGGGCTGAGTTCATCGGAGTCAAGCTACTCGGAGTGCGCGACTCCCTTGTGCGACGAAAGGTTTCCTCGTCCACCCTCCACTCTCACCTTTGACGATACCATTCGCGATTCAGTCGCTTCATTTGACGAAGAGATAAAACTTCTCCGTACTGGAGAAGCTCGCCAAGGTCGCGGAAAGCTGACACGCGCACGCGGAAACCCTATGTCTGCTGCAACCGCTTGGAGTACGGACAGTATGGTCTACGAGGAGCCATTCCCTGCAGAGCTTCGTCGTCGCACCGAGAAAGATTTACCACGTTTGTTCAGCATTTTTATTGTCCTCGCATTAGACTTACCATCTGCTATAGCGCTCCCACAAGAACCTGAAGACGTGCTGTTGCCAGAAGTTCAAGAGATTAACGGCGAGAGCCCCACCACGAACGATACGACCCCCAAACCGCGTAAACAGATCAGTCACACCCTTCGAAGAGTCTCTTCCAAGATACGGGGAAGGCTCGCCAAACTTAACGACGCACCTGTTCCCCCACTCCCGGTAAAGACGGCACAGGCCAAGGCAGGCAATGACAACTTGAAAGATTCTGAGCGACCTTTCAGTCGCCCTTTCAGCGAATTCAGCTTCCCGGATCTTCCTCCCAATACTGATGCTTGGGACGTATTCGTCGCTGTTCAAGAGTTAAGGGCGATGAAGGGAAATAGGCAACAATCTGTCTGGATTCGTCCGTCGTTCAAGGATGATGATGACTAGGATCCAGACATCGACTTCTTCAACCTCACGGTCTTGAATTTATGTCAATATTTTTTCACATTTCGGGATTCATTTACAGACCATTTCTAAATATTCAACCATTCATCTCAGTCTTCGTATTTTTACTGTAACCCACACTCACTTCGTGTTTCACCACTATCTGCACCGTTCCTTTCGTCTTTGATCACCAACATTTACCCACATTCCTTTCTTCTTTTTATCCTTCTTTTTATCCTTATCCGTCTATCACCCCACTCTTTATCCTGGTTTTTTTTTGCATCGATTTCCATTCGTGTTCAATAGTGTTGTATTCCTTAGCTAGGTCCGGACTGTACTTGGAACTTGTATCCATGAAATTGACAATAGTATCTCATAAAACCCCAAATCGCCACGTATTGCAAGAAATGCATGAAAAAGGATTGGTGTACGCCGTAAAGCGTTGACGCCGCGCAGGCAATAGGCGGTGACTAATCGAAAGCACCCCAAGAGGAGTTTAAGCTCCGCAATAGACGCAACTCCACAAGCAGCAGTCAAACGGCGAGGAATCTTTCCAGTTGACCGTCCACCGCTTGCTCCAGCAAGCATGATTCGAGATGTTTGGGCAAATAATCTGGAACTGGAGATCAGGAATATTCGCAATCTCATCGACCGGTATCCTTACGTGGCTATGGTGCGTAGTGGACTTCGTAGAATCATAGTCTCACAGGAGTCTGATGTAGTGTTTGTTAGGACACTGAGTTCCCTGGTGTTGTAGCACGGCCAATTGGATCATTCAAGACATCTTCGGATTACCACTACCAGACTATGCGGTGTAACGTCGAGTTGCTGAAGCTCATTCAGATAGGAATCACACTGGCGGATGATGAAGGGAATTTCCCTCAGGACAACTCTACATGGCAGTTCAACTTTCATTTCAGTTTGAGGTGCGTTTCCTCAATCGTTAATGGTGACGAGTATACTGAAAATGGTCTACAGTGAGGATATGTACGCCCCGGACTCTCTGGACCTTCTGCAGAAGTCAGGGATTGACTTTCAGCGGCATGAGGAATACGGCATTTTCCCTCATGAATTCGCGGAACTCTTGATCACGTCTGGATTGGTGCTCTCGGACACGACAAAGTGGATATCATTTCATAGGTGAGCTATGGCCCCTTATTCTTCAGAGGGCTTCGCTAATGTTGGTTTGCTTGTACAGCGGCTACGACTTCGGATACTTAATAAAGCTGTTAACAAATGAGCCATTACCTAACGACGAGAAGGACTTCTTCGATATTCTGCACATGTGGTTCCCATCCATATACGACGTCAAATACATAATGCGATCCTGTAAACCTCTCAAAGGTGGTCTTCAAGATGTTGCCGATGATCTCGGTGTACGTGATGTTCGTTTACCGTTTTCATCTCTGTAACTGGGTTTGAGCTCTTTTTTGACGATTTCTTATCTACAGGTCATGCGGCTGGGATCATCACAAGCAGGCTCTGACTCCCTGCTGACATCCAGTACCTTCTTCAAAATGCGCGAAATCTACTTCCAGGACAGAATCGATGATGAACAGTTCAACGGCACGCTATACGGTCTGGGCTCGTCTTACGCCAATGGAAGCCTTGTCAACGACACAGATCGAGTAACAGGCGCAACAACAGCGGCAGAACGAGATCGGGGTCCCGTTACTCTCACACCACGGCAGCAGCAATCGCAGGCAATCCCAATTCAAACTCCAGGGTTAGGACCACCTGGGTTGTCAAATGGACTGTCATCGGCGGGTCTGGGTGGAGGCTTTCCGGGATCGCTGGGTGGGCCATTTGGAGTTAGCATGGCAGGGAACCCGTTCATGAGAAGTGCAATGGGGACCGTGGGAGGAGATCGATAGTCGTTCGCTCTTTTATTGCATTACATTCGGGCTTAATCGTGTATACTTATCGTGTGCTGTGTATTAACATGTATTAGTTGGAACTCAGTGCGTCTCGTGTGATACATGTGCTTCTTATAACCCAAATAATCATAATGGTAATGGGGGCACCAGCTCAAGTTATTAAATTTATAAACCGTATTATCCGTCAAACCGCTCATCCCGTCAAGAAAAAGGTATGTATAGAAATCGAATTCCTTCCATCCCATGTTCAATCCTCCTCGTCTGAATCATCTGAATCATCTTCATCGTCAACATCCATATCCGAGTCTTCTTCAGTATCATCATCATCCGTCATACCATCCAAATCATCATCAGCATCAAGATACCATGGTAGCCCAATACCTTGCGAGCCCTCCGAAGTACCCCACTCAGAGTCATCATCATCCTCATCCTCCACACTCGCTTCTGAAGGTTCGACGATCTCGACTGCCGTATTCTCCTTAATCCACTTCATCAAGTCAATGCTTCCCATTCCTTCAGTCTCGTGATCAATCTGCAGATTAGGAATAGCATGCCCCCGAGTGCGACGTTTGTCCAGGACATCCTTGATGTCGGCGAGGGCTGTTCGGACGCATTTCAGGGTCTCAAGCTTAGGACACGGTACTTCTTGTGTAGGATCATCAGGTACGAGTGCAGTTAGCCAATGCGTGTTCTCGTGGTCGATGTAGAGAGTGAGTTTCTTGAGGTTCGGGTATGCTAGCAGCAACTTGAGATATGATACCTCGTTGGACTGTACGGAATACAGCTTGAGCGCAGTGACCGTCGGGAATAGGACAGGACGACTCGCAAGGCGTAATAAGAATGCTGAGTAATCATTCGTGTCGAGATTGGCCAAAGAAAGTGACTGGAGATGGGGTGCCCGTAGGAGAGAGACAAAAGGCGCCGAATATTCGGAGGAGATGTCTGACAGGTGGAGGCTCTCTAAATGCTCCATTTCAATGACAGGAAAGCATGCCGCCAATGCTGCATCATCCGTTAATGTAGGACCAGAACCGCGTAGGTCGAGCAGTTGCAGGTCAGGAGACGCATCGATGATTGCCTTGAACTCTTCATACGTTGGTCGGACGTCATGCGTGTGGTAACCCAATACGATCTCTTCCAGTCCATGGAAGTTGCATCCTGTCCATGAAACATGGACGCCGTCAAGGACCAGCCTCTTCAGCTTTGGCATGTTTCCTTGAAAGATGACGAGCGGATCGCGAAGGTCCATGGAGCGGAAATCTTCAAATTCGTCGAACCCGGTTTCATAGTCACGCTCACAGAGCTCCAGCGTCTCCAGCAGCGGCGCGGGTTTATCCAAACGTTGCATGATGCGATGAAGAGCCTGGAAGTAGGGCAATTGGAGCGTGAGGCCCTTTAACCTCGAAATATGCGGTGCGACAATATCCATGAAATGGCCTACCTCCTCGAGGTGAAGTAAGTAATCGGCGTCTTCTTCGTCGTAAATTATCGTAAGCGAGACGGAGCCGGATCGCGCAATGAATGTACGTGCACGGTCAAGCTCTTGGGTTCTAATGCCATTAAGCATAATCCTCGACCATAGCGACGGTGTATGAGTGGCGACTTCGCGGAATGTGCGACAAACATGCGAGACCAGGACAGCAAACGGGACTTTGGGTTTCTTGTCCTCTGTTTCATCCGTACCATCACTAGCCGTACGGAAGGAGGGTGAGTGTGTATGAGACTCGCCGCATGCACACCCCGTCTCGTGATCCTTTTCCTCTTTTTCTTCATTTCCACTCTTTCCCGTCTCCTCATCATTGATTTCTTGTTGAATTTCCATCTCAGCACCAAGTTCGAATATATACGAGAGCATTTCAGTGGGCAAGCACCAAATAGGCGCAATCTTGGACTCCAGGACAGCCTTCTCGGACCTAAGTTGACCTAAGTTCACTCTAAGCTCTTCCAATTGTTGCAAAAGCTTAGACTCGCTGTCCTCGAGTTTAGAAATATTGCTACGCAGCACTGCGATTTGCTTCGTGACTGCATTGTCTGAAATTGCCTCAGTGAGATGTGTAAGGGCTCGGAGTTGAATGTAATTACAATCTTCAGATGCCAACATTTCGCCGTGTTGACTTTTAACGTTTACAACAGCTGGACTCCACCTGTAACCAGAAAAATATTGATAAGAACCTAACACGAGTCAAAAGGGCCAAAATTGCTCACCGTATCTTTCTTGAAGCTATGCCTTTCGGGTTGGAATCCTCAGGTTTTAAATACTTTTATTACAAGTTAGGTGTAATAAGGAATGGGTATTCGATAAAGGGGAACGGCCACAGATTCTGCAAGCTTCCCAGTTCGTAGAAGCTCAGGCAGACCAAAAATAGGCGCCAGTGCGAATGCTTCTGGCCACGTGACTTTTCGAAGTATAAATAGATCACAACTATAATCGGAGTGGGCAAGGCTGAAGGCTTTAGCCCAGACGATCGCAGCCTCCCTTTGCTTTTCTGAATCTCTTCGAAAGCAAAATTACAAGAGAGCAATAAATCAAGAATAATCGATAAACATTGAATTTTACTTGGAACCCGAGGCTTCGAAGATTTGTAGTTCGCGGTAGCTTCTTTTGGTTCTCTCGATGAACCGGGGGTTATCTTCACCGGTATCTTCAAAGAAAACATTACTCAATCCTGACAAGATTGGTTAACGGAAAGTTTCCAAAAGTAAACGTGCCTAGTTTACTGTTAGTCCGCTTCAGTTCATTGGGTCGATGCATCCGAGTATATGCTGTTGGTCATCCGGCAGAGTGTTGGACTCAGTTGGCATAATGCACTGCGACGATCCCGAAGATTACTAAAGGAACATGTGGTTATTACTATTTTAGAATCATCAACTATCATTGACTATAGTAAGGTCCAAAACTTAAAACAATTCGGACCACATCCACCACCGGTTCCCCTCATAATTGACATTAAGTAAAATCTGTCCATGCTCCAACAAGGAATTAAATTTGGAAAGTAAAATAAAGAGATTTTTTTTGACGAATTTATTAGTGATTTAAGGCAACTCTGAGTCATTTCACTTTTCAAACCATCGCCTATTTAGGGGATCGATTTTGAATATGACGAAATTGGAGCTGAGAAATTCGATGATTAACATGACAGGAATCTATTACAGATCTCTAAAGTCATATCGAATACGAGTATGCTCTCTCCGGGGTTATTTCCTCTACAACTATTATTATATGTCACTTCTTCGTCTGAATTTTATTAGCAGCGATGATAAGCTACCAAACAATTTAAATGAATCGATTCTATGCGGAATCCTCAGTTTACTGAATACTAAAACATTCTTCCCTGACGTGGATGTGGCCCGTTCTGTGAAGCTTGAGGATAGCCAGATAGAACACGGCGTTCGGATTCAGGTGTGCTATCCCCCGCAAGATTCTATTAGTCCATCTGATGCAGAGTCCCCAAATTTGCGGAGATGCTCGCCCACATAGATCTACCATGTATGAGGTCCAAAATCAGTCTTAAAAATTAAATGCATATGAAATACTTAGTCAGAAATATGTGCACGGTGCACTGACTTCCAATATTTAGTGTACGGCATTTTCACCGCCCATTGCTCGATATAAATTTAAATTAGAGTCACCAAGTACTTACCGCTTTTCCACAGTCTCTCTCCAAAGTGCTTCTGTTTAATGAAGAGGGACACTGGCGAAGTAGATAATAATAACGGCTTTATAGTGTAAGATAGCGGAACGCTGGACCCAGCACACCTAAGCGCTCGTAGCTTAGCCCTCGCTTAGCCCTCGGGCTAGGGTTAGCCGCTTAGTCAGCGGCTAAATCTGGCGAGGTCAGGGCAACTCATCATAAGTTTAGAGGATTTTTGAATAGTAAAAGGAATAACTATTTTACCTGGAAATAATAGATCACTTTATTCGACTCAAGTTCCAATAGGTGCTCATAACTCCTTCCAGCTATTCCTTAATAGGCGCTCAAGTCGCGAGGGCCAATCAGAAAATAGCCAATATATTACATAAGCGGCCAAATTCCTCAAGCAGCCGGAACCAACCTGGCTCCAAATGAATGGAAACATCATTTTAAGCAGTTTGGAAAATAAAAAAATTCTTCTCAAAATAATGTTTTCAATTTAAATTTTTTTGAAAAACTAAAACGATAGGATCATTGTAAATAACATTCCCAATCATTCTATGGTTTCACTTTAAGGGTTTTGAATGTAGTGTAGTTGCAATAACGGTTACGAATGGTGGGAGTACCGGCCAGCGCTTAGGTGTGCTGGATCCAGTGTTCCGCTATCTTAAGTGATCGGATACCGCGGTTGCAGAGTCAAACCAAACAGTCCCCCGGAGTTCGGACAGTCAGTTACCCAGTTGGGTCGAGCCGTTATTTCCCGGTCCTAACGTTCTACTTTTTACTCTGCCTTTTTGCTCTGTTTTCCTCCTGTGTTTTTTTGCACTTTGTGGTAAACACATATGGTAAATAAATAGACATAACAAAGTATTCAGTCAAGGCAAGGACAAAGACGTTGAAGTTCGGATCCACTGGCAGGTATTATAAGGCGAACACAATAAGGAAAATGATGCATAATAAGCACATTGTACCTCTTAAACGGAACACATTTTCCAATTGGAAATAGACTCATAAAGCATAAGGCTTTTAGCCTGACGCACGAAGATCCTTCGTGTTCTGCGGTTGTAAAGTGGCCAAACTCCTGTTATGGTGGTATCATATGTACAGGAGTGATTATTTCTCTTTATTTAAGTATTACAGTCATATCACTTCATTCTCTGACAGTAGTTCTTCCCGAGTATCAGTCTCCATTCCATAATGTACGAGGTCTTGTCAATTTTATTAGCAGCAGTGCAATGACATATTATAGCTGATACCAAACAGTTTAAGTAAATAATTCGAGTCTATGCGGGGTCCTCAGTTTACTGAATTAAAAAATCTTCCTACACTTCAATGTGTCGAACGTAAGACTTGTGGGTAGCGACATTGGTCTTTCGTGGTAGCACAATACACAGTGATATACACCTCAGTGTTGTAGGGTAAATAAAGACAAGATAGAAGGCGGTGCTGTGTTCGGATTTAGTTGCAGGTGTACATGTGCTATCTAGGCACGCGAGATTTTCGGTTGCTGGTCACTTCGTCTATCCAACATAGATACCTCTTGAGGGAGATGCTCGACGCCGTAGTCCTACCATTTATGAAGTCCAACTTCAATTGGTCTTAAAATGTGTCTATAATAAGTAGTCAGAAAGACGGGATGATTCTATTTGGCAACCCCCCGTGGGAAAAGAAACCCTGGGGTAATCACTGAGTCAGCAGTACCCCCCTTCAAAAGTTGCGAAAGTTTCACTTTTAAATTGAATCTGAGACCATTTCCCGGCATATATACTGACTGTTATGGGCTGATCCTAATGAAGGGTTCCGAAGTGTGATCGAAGTAATGAACAATGTCACACTAAAGAACGAAAGGTTAGAACCGAAGGACTTGGCTTCAATGTCATGGGTTGCGCCGTCTCGAACTGTACGTGTCCTTAATTTGGAACAGATTAGAACCAACAATATAAGAGCAGATTCGAATACTGAAGTTCCGAATGAAGTGTTCGAATGAAGTCCAAACGAAGTCCTGAATGAAGGTAGGACTTCGGAGTAAGATCAAAGGTTTGAGGTGAAGTTTGGAGTTGATCTCTGAAGGTGGTATTCGGTTCAGAGGTAATAGAGGTCTGAAGTATATAGAGGGAGTGAGCACTAGGCTTGAGTTATAGGAAGGATATACAATAGGTCTATAAGGCTAAGACATAAAGTAGGGTCTAGTCTAATTTCCGACTGGAGAAAACTAGCTGAGATACATGTACTTATATACTATAAGTTCATGGACGAAAGTGGAAGGAAGTCTTACAAACAAATAAGTCAAATGTGGAACATAACACGACATAAAGTGATAGAACAATGGGTATATGTGTATCGTCGAATAGTGAAGGTTCGGGGGAATGTATAAATGATAATGTGAATGATCGAAAAGGTATGACGGACAAATATGCAATATGAATATAAGCGAACGGAGAATATGTCATGAGAACAAATAAGTGAACGGAAATATGCCATAAGAAAAGATAAGTGAATGGAAACAATACAAACGAAATAGGAACAGGCATGACGAAGTGTCATCTGTCAGAATAGAAGTAATATTGAAGTCCAATTGTGCCAGGTCCGGGGAAGACTAATAATAGTCTTATGGAATAGTGGAGCGGATAGTGTGATAAAAGGAAGTATGTGGGCAAAGGTGTTGCCCTCGGGATCAAGAAAGAAGTCGGGATGTGGGCAAAGGGTTTGTTGTGCGAACATGAAGACGAGGTGAGATGCGAAGTTGAACGAAGTAAGATAGGAAGTCAAACAAAGTCCAAATGAAGCTCTCCGAAGGTATGTGACCTTCTCCGAAGCTTTGTAGAGGTTAAACGAAGTCATGTGTTGTGACACTTAAGCACGGGGCTTAACACCGGCAGTGTGACAAAGGTACTCAGGTCCAAGGATCAGACTATGTTTGGCTCGAGCCTGCTCGAGCGCGATAACACTATCTATTTTAAATCATGTGCATTCAAGTCACACCTATGATGTAACTGGGGATGCAAAAGCGCAAAAGTTGTGGGCTTTTGGACATGCTAGATTGACTTCTCTTCTCTGTCACACTCCCATCACATGTCTGCACCCTCGCTGAGATGCCAGCCAGGCATATGTGACTAGACACTCTTATCTCATGTACTTACTGTGAACTAGCCTCCAAGCAAATGGGACTAGTAGAAGGAGATGGGAGCCTAAAGACATGGTAAGCGGTTACCACTATGCAATGTCACATACATGTCGGCAATTATGGAGGAGTCTGTCCGGGCAGATGGCGCCCCCCTGACTATCCCTGTCATGCCCGATCTCGTAGACACAGAAACCCTGCAGAAACCCTGGGTTCCCAAGTAAGACAAGGGGTTTCTTTTCCCACGGTGGGGTTGCCAAATAGAATCATCCAGAAAGACAGGCACTGACTAGTAATAGTTAATACCTAATATACGAGATTTTCACTGCCTGAGGTAGGGCTTCTGTCTTTTGCACACAGTCTCTCTTCCCAGAGTGCCTCTGTTCGATGGACAAGCGCCCTGGCGAGATAGGTGATAATAATGGTTCCATGGTGTAAGTGGTCGGGTGCCTAAAGTTTTTTCACTTGAAATTTCTAGTAAACTTCTCCTAATATGTTCTCTTATCCCACTAAACTCAGACATCTTTCAAGCCTTAAAATTAGGATAGTTATAGCGTAAGTCGTAAACGGCCTGATATTGTAACTCTAAAAATGGATGTAACTAAATCAAATCAAATCAATACCGTGGTTGTAGGGTCCCACCAAACAGTCCTCCCAAGTTCGAATCTAGCTGTGTCGAGCCGTTACCGTTCCGGCCTAATGTTTTGATTTTTTTCTCGGCTTCGTTCCTCTGTTTTTATCCTTATATTTTTTCACTCTGTGGTAAATAAACTTATCAGAGGTTTCAAATTTCACAATTCAACCAAAGCACTTGAAGAACAAAACGACGTCGACGTTGAAGTTCAAATCTGGCAGATATTACAGCGTATATGGGTATATAGATTGACCCGCATAAGTACGAGTAAATACATTTCTCAGCGGGAAATAGACTGCAGACAAAGCTTTTACGCCCGAGGTTCCCTGTGCTGCCAGTTCTCGGGCGCTTAGGATGACTATTCCGGCGTTTTGATTTCTTTACATCACCATCCACACCATGGCTTACATCTTGCAAGCAAGAATACTCATTACAAACTGCGTCTACTATCATTTCCGCTTGAAATTGTTGAGGCCATTGTTGCAGATGTTGATTCGCTAAGTGATCTACTCCACTTGCACTAACGTGCAAAGCTCTCCACAACCTCATCGTTCCGCTACATCTCGATTTTCGAATACCCAGCATCAGTATCTCTAGCGCTCCTTTGGAGTTGTGGTATAGGCTTATGTGTAATCCACACTGAGTTGGCTAGCCGTTTCCGTACCATCGAAGACCCCGATGCTCGTCCAGGAAGGAGAGAGAGCACCTTCCTACAACAGAAGCGCCAAGCTTTGCTATTCTATTCATTAAGGCTATTTCTCCATTATCTGGTCTTCTCGAGTTCCACTACAATGCCAATGACGTACCGATACCGCAACCACTGTCGATACCAGCCACGTCTTATCCTGTTCTCCATGAAATATCTCTAGATCCAGGAGGGGGAAGGAAAACGGCAAGGAATATTCCATCCCAGACAGAAACAGTGATTCAGGTGAGTCTTTATGCACGCTTTGTTTTTCGATTGACTTATTCATCAATTTTGACTTGGGTCCGTACTATTAAATATTGCTCTTCTAAGTATGTTTAATTATATCCTTCCCACAGCTGATTGTATATACCGTCAATTTTGCGCATCGGCAGGCCTCTCATACGCCTTCTTGACAGAGGGTTTCGCGTTAATCTTGGCGACGTATACTTCCAGCTTGGGGGATTTGGCGAAGGAGAGCTCACCCCGAGGAGCGATTTTCAACTCTATCATAAGTCAGTAAGTATGGTGTATGACAGGAAAAACAGAAACGAAGAAAGAATTTACAGGTAAAAAAAACGCAATATCTAAGCAAAAGAAAGTGCATCAGACTTATCAGTAACTCCCCAGATAGTGAAGACACACCGACAACAGTAAAGGTATCATTAGCGAGCCATTCATGTTTCTCAAGTTCTTTCTCGAGGACATTGTAGATACTATAAGCCTCACTCTCAAAGCGTTCGTATACGGATTGGTTGAGCTTCACGGGGTGGTAGAAATTAAACCAAAAGTGTTGGCCTTGCATTGGGCCGATACCCGAAATCTAACGAACCGAGTCAGTTCCCTTTTCTTTTCTACATGAAATTAACTGAACCTGGAACATCAGCCATTCCCAACCACTGCATGCTCCTCAAGGGTCTTGCCAATAAATTTATGGTGAAGGGTCGAACCTCTCCGCGACGTAGAGGAGGATCGCGGCAGACTCCTAAACGATGAAATCGTTGTTGGTGTGGTCAACTAGGGCAGGAAAAGGGTCGTTGTCGAGATAGAATTAATCATAATTGATTTCAGTGCGGAAGAAGCACGGCGTACGGGTTAATTTTCAAGAAATCAGCAGTCTTCACACCGTGAGGTCCGTCGCCGTTTTCCTGCAGATTTATAATAATAAAGGTCGTCAGAAGACTACATGCCAGCAGTTCTAAAATCTACACGTACTTTACGGATAGCCTGAAACTCAACACCTAATTCTTCAAGGAGGATGGCCACCTTGGGAGGATTCGGCGCCCGGAGACCATGGGTGTAAAGCGTCACTTCGGTGCCATTGTCGACTAGTCGTCGTTGGGAGTGTAGTACTGTCAAAGGATTCAGATATCCTTATAGCCTTAGTATTTATGCATTTCTATCGTTAGCTGACTGATATTCGATAAACTTTAGTCAATCTCCTTCACGCTAAATCAATCCATAACCTGTAAGGTTCCCACTGAGTACCCCGTCCCCGAGTGGTATGTAGTTAGTGGAGCGATGACAAAATAACTTTACGTACCTAGCTGCTACAGAAGAAATAATCATAAGTATGCCAAGAAGAAGAATGTATACTTAGAATTATTTAGTTGGAAGGCAGAGGTTGCTTATCAATTCGTCTCAAACTTCCGGTGGCGGAAGGCCACAAGGAGAAGGTCTTCTGCAGATTGAGAGTCGAAGTCGATGAATAAAAGTCCATGCATGGCCTCGGAGGTCATAGTACAATGATTTTATTAGTAGCTATCTCCGAAGAATCCTTCGGTGCAGGAGTTTGCGTTCACTTGCGAATCATGATATGTAACTTTCGTAAATAATACTAAATTTAAGAACAAACCTAACATACGAATTAATAAGATTTACTATTTAGGAAATACAGCAACTACTATTGATGGAATCATGAGGAAGCTATCACTCCAGTTCGAACCATGTCCACACTCGATCTGCCGCGAGGAACAAGCGGTGGACCCAGAGGTTATCCAGGTATATACAGATGGCTCTTGCCCCAATAATGGCAGTGCTGAGGCAATTGCTGGAAGTGGAGTCTGGTATGGTGAAAATGATGAGAGGAATATGGCCTACCGACTATCCTCCAAGCACAGCATGAACAATGCTGGTGAAATCATTGCAGTGCTATTGGCCTTACAAAAAACACCCCAGACATAGAGCTAGAAATCTGCACTGACTCCCAATATACAATTGACTCTCTCACAGTAAACCTTAAGAAATTCGAAGAACACGGTTGGTTTGGGATATCAAATCGCGACCCACTGCGTGCCACAGCAGTCTGGCTCCGTCAACGGTCTGCAAAGACTACCTTCAAAAAGGTGAAAGGGCACTCAGGCATTCTAGGAAACGAAGGAGCAGACAGAGAAGCAAACCGGGGCGCTTGCAGGCCCTTTGTCAGTCTAATAAACCTGACAATCCCCCTACATCTCCACACCGCCAGCATTAAGCTATCTGTGGCTACTCAATCACTTATATATAGAGCCCTCTTAGAAACTGCCCAAAATCAAAGACGACATAACACGGAACTCACCACAGAACGGGTCAAGCTGTTAGTAAAAGACTGGACAGGGTCCTCCCCCTCGGACTCTGCAATGTGGTCCTCAATAAGAAGCAAGGACCTTAGTCGAAATGTCAGAAATTTTCTTTGGAAATGCCTTCATGATGCCCTTAGAGTTGGCAGCTGGTGGCTGAAGATCCGCAACTATGAGAGAAGGGCTGAGTGCCTAGATTGTGACCAAATAGAGACCATGGAGCACATTCTACTGGAATGTAATACCTCAGGCCAAAAAACAATATGGAACCTTGCGAAAAACCTGTGGACCACAACAGGCTTGCGTTGGCCTGAACCAAACCTGGGAACCATACTTGGTTGTGGTCTAGCACAATACAAAAGAGCTAATGGAAAACCCAATACTGAAGAAAAGTGCCTCTTCAAGATAGTCATATCTGAGTCGGCCTTTCTTATCTGGAAAATAAGATGCAAGTGGAAAATCCAGCGTGAGGGAAACCCTGACTTCTGAATAACAGACCATGAAGTACAGAATTGTTGGATAGAGATGATGAGCCGGAAAATCCACATGGACATCTTGTGCACCAACGAGACAAAGTACAAGAAAAAAGCCCTAAATTTTTCCTCAGTACAAAAATCATGGGGTTCCCTACTCAAAACCGAGAGCATTTGTGGTCTACATCCTCAGGACATCACTGGGTTTTTAGTGGGTATGAAGGTCTGGAAGCCTCCCTAGGATGTTTCCACCTTTGAGTCCCACACGTGGTCATACACATCGGCCTAGTGCATAACTAGCATTTTCCCGGTATGGAAATTATGCCCCAATATGCTCTCTCATGCTTCTTCCTCTATGCTCCCTCTCTCTGGTGAATACCAGTTAAAACAGCAGAATCTATAAGGATGGCCATGCTATTTGTTACAGATTTGTTATTGCTCCATAAAAAATAAAAAATAAAAAAAAGAATCATGAGGAAGCTGAGGTGAAACAGTACCGGTACATACCGTGACCGTGACACCGTGACCGGCCTAACACGACCTCAATCAGCCTCAGAGTCAGCATCCTCGTCTATTCCTCGTTTTAACCAGCTACCGGGGGCTCAAGCTTTCTTCTATTAGGAATTCAGCTATATCCCAAGCTCAAGCTCGATATCGACTCTGAGGCCATCCGCGAACGCGTTCTATACAACCTTAAATATCTCTGCTCAGTACAGCAGGCTGAACTTGGTCCTATCATGAATTCGAAATCTCTGAGCGCACGGCTCAAAACCATCTCCAAATCATGGCAATTCGATGTGCTGCATCCGCAGTATCAGATATCCACATTCCTAACATCGCTGGCATCGCATCCTAGGCTTACACCGCAAGCTGTTAACGCGACAGAGGCTCTCAAAGATAATGCTGCAATGAGGAAGGTGCGTTAACCTAACGCTGCGGGCGTTTATGATGTACTAATCATTTCGTTTACCCTGCAGTTCCCTCTCCCTGACAAGCTTGCCTCTCCTGCATCCATGCCTCTGTATTACACCCGATTATTGGACGGCATCGAGAAAAGTAAACAAGGGATTGGAAGACCATGGTGGAAGGTTTTCTTCAATATCTGGTAAAGGATGTTTTAACTTTAGACGAACTGCTACAACTTTGTATTCCTAGAAAAGTAAGATACCTTAATGGCATAAATAATCGAATTAGACCTCCACACATGACGGTAAATCAATAAGATATCTCCCTAATGCATAAGCAAGTACATGGAGAATATGAAAAGAATACAAGCATAAATATAGTCCATGAGATCTTAGAGTTCACGCGTCATGTCATTCCTCGAAAGTAAACCCTTATATCCATCACTAAGCCGCACTACCCGTCGGATTTATCGACACTGTCCTAGATGCCACTAGCACTTGCACCAGTAGCAGATGATACTGATATATTATCTGCATTAGATAGAGATGCCTCCCCTTGCGATGGCGTGGTGCTTGAGGAAGCAGGAGGAGTAGTAGTAGCTGTAGGAGCCTGGCCTTGCACCCCACCGGTGGTACTTGCTGTAGTACTTGCTGGAGCACTGTGCTGAGTAGTAGAAGCCTTGTTGTTTTTGTGGTGTCCAACAGTGCCGCCTACTGCACCACCCACTACCGCACCGACGATAACGATGGCAAGGATTGCGAGCGTAAGAATTCCGCGCGTGGTGCGAAACCAAGGAACTTTGGCATTACGATTCGTCGACACCGTTACTGGTTGGGGTAGAGGTGGAACAAAAGTTTCTTTTCCACGTTGTGTACCATCTTCGCGAGCAGATGTAGCAGGAATAGATTGTCTTAGAGCTGTTCGTTGTGTGGTCGCCCTCTGTGGGGGATGTCCATCGTCGTTTAATAGGTCGACGTTGTAGCCTTCCTATGAATCCAGCAGCAAGTATAAGTGATCAAGGATTTCTCACAGTATAATGCGGTCTTTTCGCCGACGTACCTGTCGTTCAGCTCTCGTTACCTCTTGCGTTGCATGCAACAACGACTGATCATAACCTGCATCTGGCTTCGGTAGAGACATGAAAGGAAGTAGACAGGAAAGACCCTCAATTCATGTCAGACTCGGGCTGCTGTCCGATTGTCCACGCTTGACGCCTTCGACCTGCATATGGGGATAGACAGGGTGGGATTAGCACTGCTAGTGGCACGCCCCTGTCTGTCAGTGCCAAAACGCCGAAACCCGGTGATATTGTCGTGAATAAATGCATAAGTACAAATGGTTAGAAAAGCCTAAGAAAAATATAGAGGAAAACAGCGCAATGCAAGTAAAACAAAAGAGAACAGAAATACAGAAACCAATAATATGCAAGAAACAGACAGCGATAAATGCCAAACGAAAACACAGTAATGACCATTAGGAGAATTGCAAGAGAGAGAGAGAAAATTGTAAGGGAAAAATAACCAGAAAAAAACAATAAAGAAAGATGGTGGGACATGTCAGAAAGGCATGGTAAACATAACTTGGTAAACGTGGTATATGAGTGGAATCATGAGAGTAGGGGTGCTGGGGAAATAATTAGGACAAAGACACGCCGTTTCAACGAGGTTCGACTTACTAGTAATACGCGGTATTCTAGACAGACAATGCTTCCTCTTTGTGCACTAGCTCTTCGTCATCCTCTTTGGCGGACTCTAGGGTAATAACCTTGTCTTCGATCAACGGTTGTGCGAGTAATATGTGAGCCTTCTCTTCGAGAGCGATGTCAAGAGCTGCGAGTTTGCCGTTCTGTCCATGGACAACGGGGATTACCTCCTCCTTTTCCTCGTCAAGTACAGGAATAGATAACCCTTGTTGATTAGCTACTGAGGTGGACTCTTCGTCCTTCTCGATAGGAGCAGGAGTCGTTTCAACTTCTTCAGTCGAAACGAAAGGTTCCTCGGTAATAGGGGCTTCTTGGACAGGTTCCGCAGATGCAATGGTGGTCTCCTCGACAGTGTCGAGCTCGTTCTGTTCAGGAACAATGGGAATCGCCACCTCCTTTTCTTTATGGAGTGTGGGAATAGATGCTTCCCGCTGAATGGCAGCAAAGGAGGATTCTTCTTCCTTTTCGATAGGAGCAGGGGCGGACTCTTCGTCCTTCTCGATAGGAGCAGGAGCGGGTTCAACCTCCTCAGTCGAAACGGAAGGTTCTTCAGTGACGACATGGACCTCTTGTACAGGCTCGGCAAGTACGACGAATTTCTCCTCGGCAGCCTCAGGAACAGTTTCCTCAGTAACAGGAGGGACAACTTCCTCATGATGAGCTTCGGGACTCGGCTCAACTGCGTCCTCTGTAGCGACTGCTTGTGGTTCGGAAGCAGGGACGGAATCTTCTTCTTTCTCGATGGGAGCAGGAATTGGCTCAACCTCAGTCGAAGTGGTAGGTTCTTCAGTGGGGCCAGGGGCCTCTTCTTCTACAGGCTCTGTGGGTGCAACGGAAGTCTCGCCGACAGTCTCACGATGAGCAGTTTCCTCCAAGGTTACAGGAGCGGCAGGCTCTTCATGATGAGCTTCGGAAATCGTCTCTGGTTCAGTAGCAACTGCGTCCCGTGCAATTTCCGTTTTCTCTTCAACAACGGGAACAATGGGTTCTGATTCAGCAACTACTTGCGCTTCGGCAGCTGCGGTAGATTCTTCCTCCTTGATAGGAGCAGGGCTCGGCTCAACCTCAGTCGAAACGGAAGGTTCCTCAGTAATAGGGACCTCTTGTACCGGCTCCGCGAGTGAAACCAAAGTCTCAGGCTGAGTAGTTTCCTCAAAAGTCTCAGGAGCAACAGCTTCCTCTTGATGACCTTCGGGAGCAGCTGTAACATCTGCCTTCTCTTCAACAGCCGAAACGATGGTTTCTGGCTCAATAGCTACTTGCAGCTCTGGAGCCGGAACGGATTCTTCATCTTTCCCGACAAGGACAGGTGTTGGCTCAACTTCTTCGGTTGCAACGGAAGGTTCTTCGGTAACCTCGACCACTTGTACAGGTTCTACAGGTGCAACGGACGTCTCCTCGATAGTCTCAGGTTGAACAATATCTTCGACAGTGACAGGAGCGGTAGCTTCCTCATGATGAACTTCGGGGATTGACTCTGGTTCGGGAGCAGCAACGTCCTCTACTGCATTTGCCTTCTCTTCAACAGTCGGGACAGTGTCTTCTGGCTCAGCAGCTGCTTGCGGCTCGGAAGCTGGGACGGATTCTTCTTCCTTTTCGATAAGAGCTGGGGTTGGTTCAACTTCCTCAGTTGAAACGGAAGGTCCTTCGGTAACAGCGACCTCTTGTACAGGTTCCACAGGTGCAACGGAACTCTCCTCGACAGTCTCAGGTTGAGCAATATCCTCCACAGCCACAGAAATGGCAGCTGCCTCATGATGAACTTCAGGGACGGGTGCAGTAGCGCCCTCTACAGCATTCGCCATCTCTTCAACAGTCGAGACAGGGGCTTCTGGCCCAGCAGTTGCTTGCGGCTCGGGAGCTGGGACTGATCCTTCTTCCTTCTCGAGAAGAGCAGGGATTGGTTCAACGTCCTCAGTCGAGACGGTAGGTTCCTCAGTAACAGGGGCCTCTTGTACAGGTTCCACTGGTGCAGTCTCCTCGATAGCCTCAGGTTGGGCAATATTGACAGTCATAGGAGCGGCAGCTTCCTCATAATGAACTTCGGGGGTTGGCTCTGGTTCGAGAGCAACAACGTCCTCTGCAGCATCCGCTTTCTCTTCAACAGTCGGGACTGTGGCTTCTGGCTCAGCTGGGACGGATTCTACATCCTTCTCGATAGGAGCAGGGGTTGGTTCAACTTCCTCAGTCGAAACGGAAGGTTTTTCGGTAGTAACGGCCTCTTGTCCTGGCTCTGCAGATGTAATGGAAGTCTCCTCGACACTACCAGCAGCAGCGTCTTGCGCCTTCTCTTCAACAGCCGGAACAGAGGGTTCTACTTCAGTAGCGGCTTGCGGTTCGGAAGCAGGGGCAGATTCTTCTTCCTTCTCGATAGGAGCGGGGATGGATTCAATCTCCTCAGTCGAAACGGAAGGTATCTCAGTAACAGGGATCTCTACAGGCTCCACGGGTGCAACGGAACTCTTCTCAACACTCTCAGGCTGAACAGTTCCCTCGACAGTCACAGGAGCAACCGATTCTTCATGACGGGCTTCAGGAATCACCTCTGGAGCTGCGGCTTCAGCTTCCACCTTTTCCTCAGCAGCCGGGACAGTTACTTCTGGCTCGGCAATTACTTGCGGTTCGGACATAAGTTCGGAAACTGGGACAAGCTCGTCTTCCTTTTCGATAGGAGCAGGAGTCGGTTTAACCTCCTCAGTCGAAACGGAAGGTCCCTCAATGATGACAGGAGCCTTTTCTTGTACAGGCTCTGTGGGTGCAACTGGAGTCTCGTCGACAGTCTCAGGATGAGCAGCGTCCTCCAAAGTCACAGGAGCGGCAGGTTCCTCATGATGAGCTTCCGTGATTGCCCCTGCTTCGGGAGCAGCTGCGTCCTCACCAGCTTCGGCCTTAGCTTCCACGGCCGGAGCAGCGGATTCTGGCTCAGTAACTGCTTCGGGTTCTATTTAATTATTTTGTTAATATGTGTTTCGCATGCACACTTACAGAACTTACCAGCTAGTTTCTCCCCTTCAGCAGCAACTGGTTCGACAACCTCCTGCTCAGGTTCAGATTTTGCTTCAGCAGGAACAGCTACAATCTCCTGGACAACGGGCTTGGGAGATTCTTCGGCTATTGGTGCGGAAGACGTAGCGGGTTCTATTATAATATACGGTTAGTAAGGCTTTCTTATTCTAATCGAGCAAAACGTACCAGCAAGTTTCTCTTCCTCAACGGCAACGGGCTGCTCAACAGTTTCTTCCTTCAATTGAAGCTCAGGTTCTGCTTGTTCGGAGACGGCAGCCGTAATGGGCTCTTCGACAGCGGGCGTTGTCTCCTCGACAGGAACGGCATGTTCAGGTTCTAAATGAATATATAAGTTGCCATGTTTAAGTAAAACAGAAGAAAAAGACTTACCAGCTGGCGTCTCTTCAACGACAACAGCTGGTGCTTCAGTCTCCTGCTTTGATTCAGATTCGCGCTCAATCTCAGCCTCAGCCGGAGCTGGAGCTGGCTCTTCAGCAGCAGGAACCGTCTCCTCGACGGCTGGTGCAAGAGAGGTGGGAACATGTTCAGGTTCTATCATAACTCATTTTTAGCATTTTATTTCAAATTATGTCAATTAAAACAAATCTCACCTGTCACGTCGTTTGCTACTTCAGGAACAGGGGTAGGTTCAGGTTCAGGCTTAGACTCTACAACAGGATCAGCGATATCAGCCAGATTAGAATCAGCTTCCGCTGGAATAGGGACAACGACGCTAGGTTCAGTGGGAGCATCCTCGACCTTGACGTCTTCTTCAGTAGATGTGGCAGTCGCAAGAGCGGCGTCACTGACAGTAGATGTAAGAGTAGATTCAACTTCTGGCTCGAGAACGGCTTCAACAATGGGTCCGAGAGCTGGAGTAGAGGTCTTTTCGACAATAGGAGTTTGAACCGCAACAGAAGCCTCTTCTTGTACTGCTTCGACTGCAGCCGGAACATCTTCTTTAGCCTCTTCAACTGGAACGGGAGCCTCTTCTTGGACCTCGAGAGCTGGAGTAGGTTCAGTTGCGACCTCAGCCTCTGGCTCAGGCTTCGTCTCTGCTGGAATCTCAACGTCAGCGGGAGCAACCTTCACATCATCAGCGACGAGAGCGGGAATAGGCACTGCTAAATCCTCCAGTGCGGGTTGAGGTTGAGATTCTTCCTCAACGCCAGATGGCGAAGAAGGATCAACTTCAGGCTCTGACTTCGCTTCGACGATAGGCTCAGCCATCTCTTCAACGGCAACGGGAACCTCCTCTTTAGCCTCTTCAACAGGAACTGGAATAGGCTCAGTTACGACTTCCGATGCCACCTCAGGTTCTAGCTCTGCAGGAGTAGAAGCAATGTCCGTTACACCTTCCGTAGCGATCCCAGTCTCGACTTCTTGGATCTGAATTCCTCTATTCCTCACTGTCTCAGTAGATTCTGCTAGATTTTCGGGTTCAGCTTGCGACGCCGCGAGATGTGCTGACTCTACTTCCGCGATAGCTGGGACAGTATCCGGTTCGGCAGAGGTGAGCTTAACCTCTTCAGAAGGAGTACATACCGACTCCGGCTCAGGTTGTGGCTCTTCATCGACAGAAGTTGTTTCAACTTCTGGCTCAGGCTTGCTCTCGATAACGGATTCTGAAGCAGGAACGGCGGCCTCAATGATAGATTCTTCCTTAGCTTCTTCAACAGGCGCAGGGACTTTTTCAGCAGCCACTTTCACTGGGACAGAGGCTTCTTCTTCAACTGGAGCGGGAACCTCTTCCGTTTCGGCTTCAAACGGAGGAGAAATTTCTTGTTTGACATCTTCGATAGGGGCTGGAGTAGATTCGGTGGCAACCTCAACCTCTGGCTCGGGCGTGTCCGTAGCGACCTCGTCAACGACAGCGGTAGCTTCTTTCTCAGCTTCGATAGGAGCAGCAGAAGCAGTCACCTCAGGTCCTATGCGAGGTTGTGGCTCTTCATCGACAGCAAGGGCAGAATTAGGTTCAACTTGTGGCTCTGCTTCTGGCTCGGGCTGTGCTTCAACAATGGGTTCGGGGGCTGGAGTAGAGATATCTTCGACGATAGGGGCCTCCTCTTCAGCAGGAGCCTCTTCTTGGACTGCTTCAACTGGAACCGGAGCCTCCTCCTTGGTCTCTTCAACTGTGCCGAGAGCTTCTTCTTCGACGGGAGCTATAGTAGGTTCAGTTACAATCTCAACCTCTGGCGCGGGCTTCGTATCTACGGAGACCTCGTCAACGAAAGCGGAAGCAGCTTCTTTCTCATCTTCGACGGGAGCGGCTGAAGCAGATACTTCAGGTTCTGGGTGAAGTTGTGGTTCTTCGTCGACAGCAGGAGCAGAAGCAGGTTCAGCTTCTAGCTCAGGCTTAGCATCAATGACGGTTTCAGGAGCGGCGGCGGCGGCCTCGATCACAGGATCCTCTTTAACTTCTTCAGAGGCCACTTCGACTGGGACGGAAGTCTCTTCCTTTTCGGAGTCAACTGGAGCGGGAGTTTCTTCTTTGACATCTTCGACAGGAATTGAGGTAGGTTCAGTGTCAACCTCAACCTCTGGCTCGGTAACTGTGGGGATTTCGTCAACAACAACATGAGCAGTTTCTTGCGCATCTTGGGCAGTAGGAGCAGGGATAAGCTCCGCCAAACCCTCGGGTTCGGGCTGTGGTTGAGATCTTTCTTCAACAGCAGGTGCAGGAGTAACTTCAGCTTCAGGCTCTGCTTCTGGTTCAGGAGCCGCTTCAATGATGGGTTCGGGAACTGGAGCTGCGGCTTCATCAACGATAGGAGCTTCTTCAACCTCTCCAGCAGGACCAGAGACTTCTTCTACAGGAAGGGGTGCCTCGTCTTTGACTGCTTCAACTGGAGCCGGAGCTTGCTCCTTCATCTCTTCAACTGGGACGGGAATTTCTTCGACGGGAGCTGGAGTAGGCTCAGCTGTGGCTTCAGCCTGCGGCTCGGGCGTTGTCTCTGCGGGGATCTTTTCAACAACAGTGGGAGCACCCTTTGCATCTTCAGCGACGAGAGCAGGAATAGGCTCTGCCAAAATCTCAGATTCGGGCTGAGGTTTGGATTCTTTTTCGACAGTAGGTGCCGGGGAAGATTCAACTTCAGGCTCTGGCTTAGCCTCGATGATAGGTTCAGCAGCCTCATCGACTTGAACGGGGGGCTCTTCAACGGTAATTGGAGCCTCCTCTTTGGCCTCTTCAATAGAAACGAGGGTAGGCTCAGGTTCTGCCGCTTCTTGGATCTGGATACCTCTGGGTCTCCTTGTTTCGGACTCTGATAGAAGCTCAGGTTCAGCTTGTAACGTAGAGATCGCCTTAACCTTAGAAGGAGCAGGTGCTTCCTCTTCTTGAGTCTCCTCAGCGACAGGGGCGAGCTCTGGCTGGGTTTCTTCAACGGGGTCAGTAGTAGTTTTCTCCTCTTCGATTGGAGCCGGAACAAGCTCTGCTGCGGCTTCAACCTGCGGCTCGGGCGTTGGTTCTGTGGGGACCTCGGTAACAATACCGGGAACAGTATCCGTTTCATCTTCAGCGGCAGGAACAGAAGTGAACACCTCGGGTTCTGGCTGAGGTTGTAACTCAGCGTCGACAACGGGTACGGGTGCGGACTCAATCACTAGCTCAGCTTCAGGTTCTGGCTTAGCTTCGTTGACGAGTTCGGGAGCAAGAGCGGCGGCCTCGATGACAGGATCCTCTTTCACCCCGTCGGCCGGTGGGTTAGGAGCATGTTCCGATTCTATCATAGCTCAGCATTCTATTTCGAATTATTCAGATAAAATTACAGCTCACCTGTCAACTCCTTCGGTGCTTCAGGTTCTGACTTCGACTCTGTAACGGGCTCGGCAATAGAAGCCACAGTGGATTCCACTTCCGGTGGGAAAGAGGCAATGACGCTAGGTTCAGTGGGAGCATCCTCAACCTTGACTTCCTCTTCAGTGGGTGCAGGAGTAATAGCTTCAGCCTCTGCTTCTGGTACGGGCTCTGCTTCCACAGTGGGTTCGGCAGATGCAGCAGGGGTTTCTTCAACAATATGAGCTTCTTTAACCTCTTCAGCAAGAGCGGCGGTTTCTTCAGCGGGAGCAGCGGCTTCTTCAACCAGCTGAGCTTCTTCCTTGGTCTCTTCAACTGCAGTGGGAGACGCAGTAGGTTCACTTGCAACCTCAGCCTCCGGCTCAGGCTTCGTCTCTGTGGGGATTTCATCAACAATAGCTGGAACAGCTTCTTTCTGATCGATGAGAGCGACAGGAGCAGACACCTCAGATTCTGCTTGAGGTTCTGACTCTTCGACGATAGCGGGTACAGGAATAGATTCAACTGCTTCCGGCTCAGACTTAATCTCCGAGACGACGGGCTCGGGAACAGGAGCACCGGCCTCGATGAAAGCCTCTTCAGCAGGAGCGGGTGCTTCTTCCTCAGTGGCCGCTTCAACCTGAGTGGAAGCCTCTTCCTTCATCTCTTCAACTGGGATGGGGCCCTCTTCCTTGACCTCATCGACAAGAGCTGGAGCGGGTTCAGATGCGGGTTCGACTTCTGGTTCGGGTTTTATCTCTGGAAGAATCTCGCCGACAACAGCAGGAGCAACTTCCTTCTCATCTTCGGGAGGAGCAGGAGCGAATACCTCGGCTTCTGATTCAGGTTGTGACTCTTCATCGACAAAGTGTACGGGAACGGACTCAATTTCTGACCCAGCTTCCGTTTCCGGCTTAGTCTCAATGACAGGCTCAACAACATGAGCAGGGGCCTCGATTATAGTATCCTCTTTTGCCTCTTCGGCCGATGTAGGAATATGTTCCGGTTCTATCAAAGGTCGTCTTAGCATTCATTTTCGAATCATTTAGGTAGAAATATAACTCACCCGTCAGGTCCGTCACTACTTCGGATTCAGGCTTCGACTCTGCAACGGGAGCCAGAGTAGATTCCGCTTCAGCTGGGATAGAGGCAACGACGCTACGTTCAGTGGGAGCATCCTCAACCTTGGCTTCATCTTCTGCAGGTGCAGGAGTATCTTCAGCTTCAGGCTCTGCTTCGACAATGGGTTCAACAGGTGGAGCAGGGGTTTCCCCGACGATAGGAGTTTCTTTAACCTCTTCGGGGGGAGCAGGAGCATCTTCCTCTTCCTTAGCCTCTTGTACTGGGATGGGAGCCTCTTCCTTGACCTCGTCGACGGGAGCTGGAGTAGGTTCAGGTGCGACTTCTACTGCCGCCTCTGGCTTGGTCTCCGTGGGAACCTCGTCAACAACGGGAGCAGCTTCTTTCTCATCGACGAGAGCAGCAGCAGCAGCAAATCCCTCGGGTTCTGGTTGAGGTTGTGACTCTTCGTCAACAGCGCGTGTAGGAGTAGGTTCAACTTCTCGTTCAGCTTCTGGTTTTGGCTTAGCCTCGTTGATGAGTTCGGGAGCAAGAGCAGCGGCCTCGATGACAGGATCTTCTTTATTCTCTATAGCGGCAGGTGCTTCTTGAGTGGCTACTTCAACCGGAATGAAAGCCCCTTCCTCAACTGGAGCAGGAACCTCATCCTTTTCAGACTCAACTGGAACGGGAATTTCTTCCTTGACCTCGTCGACGGGAGCTAGAGAAGGTTCAGATGTAAGCATAACTTTTGGCTCGGGCTTTGTCTCTGTGATTTGGTCAACAACGGCGGGAACAACTTCCTTCTCTTCCTCGGCGGGAGGAGCTGGAGCAGAATCGACTTCGGGTTGAGGTTGCGACTCTTCGTCGACAGGTGGTGCAGGAATAGATTCAGCTACTGGTTCAGCCTCTGGTTCTGGCTTAGACTCGCTGGCGGGTTCGGGAGCGGCGGCCTCGATGATAGCCTCTTCAACTGGTGCGGCTATTTCTTCCTTGGCCTCTTCAACAGGAGCGTGTACCTCTTCCTTTTCTGCCTCAACTGCGACTGGAGTCTCTTCCTCGACCTCTTCAGCAGGAGCTGGAATTGGTTCGGGTTCGACTTCGGATTCCAGGTCGGGGTTTGTCTCTGTGAGAACCTCATCAACAACAGGGAGAGCAGCTTCCTCGACAGCTTGAGCGATAAGAACGGGAGCAGACTCCACCAATACCTTAGGTTCGGGCTGAGGTAGAGATTCCTCCTCGACAGCTGGCGCTGGAGTCGGTTTAACTTCTGGCTCAGCAATAACAGGTTCGGGAGCGTTATCAACCGCCTCGACGATAGGATCCTCTTTAGCTTCAAGTACTTCCTCCGTGACCTCTTGGACTGAAGCTGGATCGGTCTCAGCTGGCGCGGGAGCCTCTTGCTTGACCTCTTCGACAGGAAATGGGGTAGGCTCAGCGGTGGTCTCAGCTTCCAGCTCGAGATTTGTCTCTGTAGGGACCTCGTCAGTCACAGCTGGAGCCGCCTCCTTCTCATCGTCGGCGGGAAGAGCAGGAGTAAACACCTCGGGTTCTGGCTGAGGTTGTGGCTCTTCATCGTCAGTAGGTGAATGAGTAAGTTCAACATCTGCTTCAAGCTTTGGTTCTTCCTTAACCTCAATGACGGGCTCGGGAATAAGAGCTGCAGTCTCGATGATAGGATCATGTTTCGCCTCTTCGGTCGGCGCAGAAGGGCTAGGGGCACGTTTTAGTTCTATTATTGACGATGTTAGTATTTATTTCGAATTATTAGGTATAAATAAACTCACCTGTCACATCGTTCGCTGTTTCAGGAACAGATGTGGAGTCTACAACAGATTCGGCAATAGTAGCCAGAGTAGGTTCAGCTTCCGCTGAGAGAGGCGCAATGACTGTAGGTTCAGTGGGGGTATCCTCAACTTTGACGTCTTCTTCAGCAGCAGCGGGAATTGCTTCATCGACAGCTACCAATTTCTCTATAGGCTCGGTCTCTTCAGTCAACACAAGAGGCGAATGAGCACGCTCAGGTTCTATTTGATCATCTTGTCAAATTTATATATCTCTCATAGACATGCAGAGCTTACCGATTGGCTTCTCCTCTTCAGCGGCAACAGTTTCGATGATCTCCCGATCTTGCACAGGTTCCGCTCCAGCAGAAATGGCAACAGTCTCCTCGACAACGGATTTAGGAGGCTCTTCGGGTTCGGGTTCGGGTTCTGCTATAATATATGATTAGTAATATTCCCTCCTCTAATAAAGGAAATATCTACCAGTAGATTTCTCCTCTTCAACAATGACAGGCTCCTCGACAGTTTCTTCCTTTGGCGGAGCCTTAGTTTCTTCAGTTTCCTCAGGGACGGGAGCAGCAACGGGCTCGTCGACAATAGCTTTTATTTCCTCGACGGGAGCAGCTGGAGAAGGATCACGCTCGGCCTCTAGTTAAATTAATGGAGAGTCAATAATTATTCAGTAAATACCACAAACTTATTTACCAGCTGGCGTCTCTTCCGCGACAACTGGTGTCTCAATGTCCTGTTTTGGGACAGACTCGGGCTCTACTACATCAGTGGGTTCGGTAGGTAGCGTAGGGGTATCTTCGACGAGAGGAACTTCTTCAGCAGGTGAAAGGGCTTCTTCAACCACAACTGGAGCCTCTTCTTTTACTACTTCAACTGGAGCAAGAGTCTCCTCCGTGATCACTTCAACTGCAACGGGAGCTGGAGTAGGTTCAGGTGCGACTTCAACCTCCTGCTCGGGCTTCGCCTCTGCTGGGATCTCGTCAACAACGGCAGCAGTCACATCTTCGTCGACCGGAGCAGGAATAGACTCCTCCAAGACCTCGGGTTCGGTTTGAGCTTGGGATTCTTCCTCAACCGCAGGTGCCGGGGAGGCTTCAGGTTCAGCCTTAGCCCCGATAATAGGTTCAGCCGGCTCTTCGACGGTAATGGGTGCCTCTACTTTGGTCTCTTCGACAGGAACTGGGGTAGACTCCGCTGTGACTGCAGATGCCGCCTCAGGTTCTGCCTCTGCAGGTGCAATGTCCGTCACATCTTCTGCAGAAGGAGCATTCCCCGTCTCTACTTCTTGGATCTGAATCCCTCTGGGCCTCCCTGTCTCGACGTCTTGAATCTGAATACCTCTGGGCCTCCCTGTCTCAGACTCTGCTAGAAGTGCGGCTTCATCTTGCAATGCAGGGATTTCCTTAAACTCTTCAACAGGAACAGGAACTTCTCGGGTCTCTTCAGCGACGGGCACGGGCTCTGGCTGGCTTTCGACAATGGACTCGGGAAAGACGGAAGTCTCCTCTTCGACTGGAGCAGGAATAGGTTCTTTCTTAACGTCAGCTGGCGCGGGTATTGACTCAGCCTCCACGACTGGAGATTCACCCTCAACTTTGGCGTCTTCTTCAGCAGGTGCAATAGCATCGGAAATGGCTTCATCGACAGGTGCAGGGTCTACCAACTCCTCGACAGGCTTAGTCTCTTCCGTCGGCGCAGGGGCAGGTTCTATTTAATCATCATGTCAATATATCTTTCGCACTCATAGTTGCAGAACATACCAGCTAGTTTCTCATCTTCAACGGCAGCGGGGTCGAGGATCTCCTGCTCTGCTTCAAGTTCGGCTCCAGCAGGAACAGCAACGGTCTCCTCGAGAACGGGTTTAGGAAGCTCTTCGGCTACAGGTTCGTGTTCTGTTATAATATGGTCAGTAAGATTTTCCTCTTCTAATAAAAAAATGTACATACCAATGGATTTCTCCTCTTCAGCAGCGGCGGGCTCCTCGACAGCTTCTTCCTTTGGTTGACCCTCTGCATCGTGAGTTTCCTCGGGGATGGGGACAGGAGTGGCAACGGGCTCTTCGACAACGGGCTCGTCGACAATAACCTTTGTTTCTTCAACAGGAGCAGCTGAAGAATCACGCACAGCCTCTAGTTAAATTAATGTGGAGTCAATAATTATTCAGTAAATACAACAAACTTAGTTACCAGCTAATGTCGCGGAAACGACAACTGGTGTCTCAGTGTCCTGTTTTGGTTCAGACTCGTCTACTACAACAGTGGGTTCGGTAGGAGCAGGGATATTTTCAACGAAAGGAACTTCTTCAGCAGGCGAAATGGCTTCATCAATCATAACTGGAGCCTCGTCTTCTACTACTACTTCGACTGGAGCAGGAGTCTCCTCCTTGGGCTCTTCAACCGCGGCAGGGGCCACTTCCACGGGAGCTGGAATAGGTTTAGGTGCAACCTCAACCTCCTGCTCGGGCTTCATCTCTGCTGGGATCTCGTCAACAACGGTGAGGGCAGTCACATCTTCGTCGACAGGAGTAGAAATAGGCTCCGCCAAGACTTCGGGTTTAGGTTGAGCTTGGGATTCTTCCTCGACAGCAGCTGCTGGGGAAGGTTCAACTTCTGGCTCTGGCTGAGCCTTGACAATATGTTCGGCCGGCTCTTCGACGGCAATGGGGGCTTCCTCTTTAGTCCCTTCGACAAGAACCGGGGTAGGCTCAGCTGTAACTTCAGTTACCACCCCAGGTTCTGCCTCCGCAGGAGTAACGTCTGTCACATCTTCTGCAGAAGGAGCATTCTCCGTTCCAACGTCCTGTATCTGAATACCTATGGGCCTTCCGGTCTCAACTTCTTGAATCTGAGTCCCCCTTGGCCTCCCTGTCTCGACGTCTTGGATCTGAATTCCTCTATTCCTCCCTGTCTCAGACTCTGCTAGAAGTGCAGCTTCATCTTGCGACGTAGAGATATCCTTAACCTCTTCAGCAGGAGCAGGCGCTTTCTCTTCTTGAGCGACAGGGGCAGGCTCTGGCTGTGTTTCGACAATAGGCTCAAGAACGGCGGGTTCAACCAGAGTCTCCTCTTCAATTCGTGCAGGAGCAGACTCTTCCTTGGCTTCAGCTGGAGCTGGCGTTGTATCAGCCTCGACGACAGCTGCAATGGTCGCAGGCTCAGAAGCCTCCTTAACCTCTTCGTCAACGGGAGCGGACGCAGACTCTTCCGTGGCTTCCGCTGGAGCTGGTGTAGGTTCAGCCTCAACGGCGGGTACAACGGTCGCAGGCTCAGAAGGTTCCTTAACCGCTTCGTCAACGGGAGCGGGGGCAGCAACGTCTTCCTTAATCTCGTCGTCGGCGGTGATCGGGACTTCACCGTGCGCCACATCGGCAGTTAGTTCGCCAATGACAAGGGGGGCGATGATAGCAGCAGGAGCCTCTTCTTGAACTGCCCTAACCTCGGGTACTGGAATTTCCTTCGCTGGCTCCTCTGCAGCAGAAGTAGGGACATCTACAAATGCAAAGTCCTCCTCTTCAGCTTCAGGAGCTGTAACCTCTCCTTTGACAGGTTCGGGCTCGGCAGCCAAGGTCTCTTCTGGCTTTGCTTCTTCGACTACAGGCTCTGACGCGGGAACAGCAGCAGATTCAGGAACAATAGTCGCTGCGTCATCTGTAATGCCAGTAGGGGTACTTTCATCTACAAATGCGAAGCTTTCGTCTTCAGCCTCGGAAGCTGCAACTTCTTCCTTGGGTTCGGGAGCTGATGTCTCTTCCGTCTTTGTTTCTTTGACTACATGTTCGGATGCAGGAACAGTAGCATGCTCAGGAACAATCGTCGCCGCGTCGTCTTGAACATCAGCTTGGCCAGAATGTTCAACGGCGCTCTCAAGGATTTCAGGTGCCGTAGCACCAGCCGCGACAAGGCCGACTTCCTCTGCCGCTGTAAGAGACTGCGGCTTCTCCGCCTCGACTTTAAGAGCCTCCGATTCCTTGGGAGGAGGAACGGGTACGTCCTCCTTAGGAGCTGGAACAAGCTCCTCGACTGCCTTCGCCGGCACTGCAGGGGCTGCAGGCTCTACTGCCTTCGCTTGGTGGGCACCATTAGCCTTCGCAGCTTCCGCGGGCTTTTCTGGCTCTTTACCCTTGCCATTCGCGTGCACGGGAGTCTCTTCCTCTTCCCTCAGGATTTCACCCATCTCGCCGACATTGACTCCAGCAGCAGCAGCGCCATTCTTCTTCGACGAACTGCCTTTGTTTTTTGAGGAGCCAAAGAGGGAGAACCTCTTCCACTTGAATCCTTTACTCTCGCTCTTGGATGGAGTGGCTAGAACTGCTGCGGGGGTGGGTACAGCGCGTGTCTGCGCAGGTGCAGGTGCGGGTGCGGGGACGGCTTCTTTGACTGGGGCGGGAGGAGGGGCGGGTTTGGCGAGAATACGTTCGATAACTAGCCATTCGATGGGACGGTCGTTGCCCGGAACCACATATGATTCCGAAGCCTTGAGTTGACAAATGACGAACGTAGGCCATGCAGCCGTGATCGAATCAAGCAGGGTATCAGCCCAAAAGTCAATGAACGCCTCATCGAGCTTGATAAGTTGTGGAACTGCATACGTAACTTGACGCGGTTGAGAGAGCGAAGCCGTCGGCGGCTGGGATTGAGGAAGATTGAACTGCTGCTGATCAGATGCAGTAGAAGACGGCTGCTGCATCGCTTCTCTGGTTTCCGGTGACTTGCGTCCAGTCGACTTAAGCGAGAGAGTCCTCCTCGCCGCATTGATAATTACAGGGGGTTCAGTGACCTCTGTATCATTATCCCAAAGGGAAGCCGCGAGGCTCAATCCACTAGGGGACCTGAAGCCTGCATTCGAGAATGCTTGCCAATCAGGCACGTTGTCCAAGTCGCGAAGGGTCGTTGAAGGGGTAGCGGCACTCTTCTCGTTGGTGATGATGCTGTAACTCCCAGCGGAAACGGTGCTGAGAGGACGTTCAGTGGGGAGGGTAGGACGTCCAGGACGGTTGGACGAGAGGGAATGGAAGAGCGAGAGGGAGGGACTATCAGGGTCGTTCGTGTTTGGAACGAGGCTGAAGAGACGGATGCTTTCGTCTGCAAGGAGAGCGCGAAGATCGATCTTGGAGACAGAGGGTGTCTCATCGCCGTCAGCCTTGTCTTCAACCTGCTTCATGGCGTTCTTGCGAATAGTCTGCCATAGGAAGACTAAATCACCAGACACCTCGCCTTCAGGGATAGCCTTGAGCGCATCCTCGACGACGCGCAGAGGATGCGGGGTCATAGTTGCATTTCCTTCGTCCATTAGGGTAATACGAAGTAATAACGCGGGTGCACTCCGAGTGGAGAAACGGATACGGGGTAAGAAAAGACCGTCTTCTTCGCGTCGGTTTTTCTCGTAAGGATAGTGCTTGACGAGGTCGGTAAGGCGTCGCGGCATAGTTGACTCATGTGCTCTGAAATATAATTGAATACGCCATCACAATAAACAAATAAAAAGTTCTTACCTGACATACGCCAAAAACAAATGCTCAAATTCACGCGCAGCAACTTCCCATTCCTTATAGAAAACCGGCCACTCCGTCCTCTCGTTAATATTACGGGTACTAAGAATCCACCACCCCAAAACCTTACTAAGCTTATTGCCCGAAATCCCATTCTGCTCGGAATGCGCGGCCAAAGAAGAAACCAAATCCAAAATAGCTCGTACGAGCCGGGTATGCACATCAGGAATGAGGGGTATTAAAATATCGTCAAATGCTTTAGGCGGGAATGAAGAGGCGCGTTCGGACTCGGAGAAGGACTTGTACCAATCGTCAGCGGTGCCGAATTGGTCATTGGTGAGTTGGAGATGGCGGAGACCCCACCGTAAAACGGCGGTGACGTCGTGAGGATCGCGGGTATAGCGCAGTTCGGATTCAAATGCGGCGGATGGGGAATTAGAGGTGGAGGAGGAGGCGATTGCGTTACCCTGGCGTTGCGCGGCTAGGGCATGTAAGAATCGACTGATGAGTTGAAGTTGGACTTCTTGGTGCCTTGGAGAGGCAAACCAGTGTGGACGCATCACACCGAGTGTTTCGAGTCCTGATAAATAGTAGCTTAATACGTAGATAATCGAGCTGGCAATAAGCACGCATACCTCGCTCAGTGATAACGTCAGATGCTCTTTGCACCAAATACAAAGTTTCTGAAGGCGTAAGTCTTGTCGCACCTAGCGTTTCTTCGTCGACAAGTGAGGTATCATCGTCAATCCCTTCAAATACAACGCCCAAACCATGCTTCTTCTCCTCCAACTTCGCGTCACCTAAAGACAAAGACAACATAGGCGCATCATCCGTCCTCGTCTCCGCACTCGGCGCAGGCTTCCTCTTCACCCCAGAGGTCCCCTCCTTCCCCTTCTCCTTCGCCGCAGACTGTGTTGGTTGTTCCGCGACCGCTGGCGGCGGCGGCGACGGTGGCCGGACGGCCTCGTACTTTTCGCCGCCCAGCAGAGCCGACTGCTCCGGGGCTTTCTTCTTCCCAAGTAGTTTGGAAAATAGGGATGGCATGATTAGTGCCAGGTATAAGATGGGTATGTTACTAGGACTGAGGAGAAGAAATAAAGGAGCGGCCGGTTTTCGTGACAAGGGAAAGTGGGACCTGGGTACCCTGAGAGGCGCCCACGAATTCAGCCCGGAACCAATTGTAAATGCGGACTTTTTGCGTGCACCCCAGGTTCAATACATATCATCCTTCGATCTGGTTTGTCTTTCTCATTATTGAAATAAATGGGAATACACCTTCCCCTCTATGAATTTATTCAGCTATTGAAGTGATTCAAGGTTGCGACGACACTCGTGATCGTTTTAGGCTCAGGTCGGTGAGAATATTCGTACTCAAGGGGAAAGGATCAGATGACTGAATATTTTCATAGGCTTATGGCGCTAGCTTACGACTTCCATATTTTAGTTTGAATGCTCTCTGTTGCGTATTTTTGCCTTTGCTCGAGTCCAAGCTACCGAGTCTCGCTGTTTACAAGCCCGTCTGAAGAGCCAGGTGACGTTCTTCATTAATTTTACAGTGGCAGTGTGCGTGGTGGGTCGGTTAACTATCTTTCCTTTTAAACCACGAATAAGCATGGGTTATATTAATTACTTCGAAGGCGAGAAGCATCCTCGTGTATTTTAGAGCTTGTCTTCTACCACTACGAAGTGAGTTCTCCTCGAACATTGCTTGGAGGTTTTCTGCCAAATTTCTAGGATTAATATTCGTACAGAATGCATGGGAATCTGGATACTTTGCACTTATCATCCTGGTGGTCAGTCGGGTTGATACGGAAGGGTCAGACGCTACGTCCTAGGGTCTACCCTGACGTGCTCAAACTCAACGTTCCAAATCGTATGTTCCATTCCCCGCTTCCGCGATTGACGTATCGCTCCTTATTTCAGATTAACCTTCTATTATTCTCCGAGGAGTCCTATAGCCCACCTACATTAAGGGTTACCCTACACAAGCCTCTCTATTAAATTAACCTGGGGTCTCTGGATTGCAGCCTGGCAAACGATCTTCCTATCCCGGACTAAATCAATATCATGGCAAATAACGTTCTTCTTCAACACGCGTTGTATACTGTAATGATGGCGCTCAACAAGGTTTAACTGCGTTCAACCGCTGCCTACCCATTGGACGTGCAGATCCCAATTCTTCACGGACGAACGGCATCGCGTGTCTTCGTAACGTTGCCCTTACTGTTATGGTACCCGCATACGAGGATTGGTCTATCGTACCTCTGCCTTACAAACCATCAATTCGCAGCAATCGCCCATCTAAACCCCTGTCGTATAAAAATAATACCTATAGCGACACTGCCACCCTATGCATAGACTTGGATTGCATATATTTTTGCGCACTTGACTTCGGCATAGCTCGCTGAACACCGCATACGGCAAGGATACGGCTTATTGCTTAGGCAAACCATGGGTTGTTATTATTTTCTTCGGCGTCTCTGGCATATGCGGCGTCATTGAGAAGAAAGAAGGAAAAGGATAAGCCGGCATGAAACGAAGGAAGGAAAGAAGTAATAGCCACATATTGGTAATTCTCCCGATTGATGCTGATATATATACTCGATATTTCCCAGCCTATTTTTCAGTGCAGTTCAGCTCTTCATACGACTACCCAACATGCCAACTATTCAAGACTCCAGATGCATCCTTATTATCGGTAAGAGTATTCATGAAGTTAACAAACTCTATCGGAAATTAACGCGCCACGTTAATCGGTACAAGGTGCCACCGCCGGCATAGGAAGAGAACTCGCTCGCGCGATCCATGATTTACCCACCAAACCAACTGTTATTGTCTCTGGTCGCAGAAAGGAGAGACTCGATGAACTAGTGGAAGAAGGAAAGAAGAAGGGAGGACGTATGGAGGCTATACAAGTTGACTTAAATGCTGGAAATGATAAACTTAGAGCGTTTGCGGACGAGGCTGTTAGTAAATATCCTGAGGTAAATACTAGGCTGTTATAATTCGAATAAATACTTATGATCATTCGATTTAGTTGGACACGATCATATTTTCTGCCGGGATCCAACATATCGTTGATTTTAAAAATCCCTCAGAGGAAGTACTCAATAGTGAGGTTTTTAAATCCTCTTTATTACTCTATCACTGACTTTACCCAGAGTTTACCGACGAATTTACAACAAATTATGTATCTTCTGTTCGCCTTATCCATCATTTCCTCCCGCATCTTATGAGCATAGGCGTAGGTCTTCTATCGGCTTTCACAATTCTTAATGTCATCATCATTAATTTAGAGACCGGCTTTCCTCATCCCGATAACGTCTAACCTCTCTATGATTCCATTGCCGGAGACACCAACCTACAGCGCCACAAAAGCAGCGTTGCACAGTCTTTCAATGAGCCTACGGTTCCAGCTCAAGGAAACGAACGTCCACATCATCGAAATAATTCCGCCGTACGTACATTCTCCATTCTTAGTTCGCTGGCCAATCCCTAATACGCCGGCTCCGTTGCAGACTCGTAGAATCGGAACTGCATGACCGTGAGGATATCCGGTTGATAACGGTTTCCGCAGCTGTTGTACTCATTATCGATTATCCTGCAGATCAAGGAAATGTCCCCATCCTTTCCAAATTCTGGTTCCCCTTGGATGAATTCACGAAATTAACGGTGGAGGGCCTGTTGCGTGGAGACGAGCACATCGTCTACCCTGGAGCAAGTAAGGACAATTTCAAGGAATTCGAGGAGAGGAAGATAGAGAAGATAGAGAAGATACTCGCGCAGCCGAAGGCAAGAAGATAGAGAAGATACTCGCGCAGCCGAAGGCAAGAAAATAGAGAAGATGCTCGCGCAGCCGAAGGCAGGAAGCTAGTAAATTATATACGTACTAACGCAGAATATATATTACAAGGCGTTATTATTCAGTGTTCTGATCAGGTTCTGATCGTTATTTGACCTGCCAAGGTGACGAGCTTGAACAACGGATAAAGGCTTTGTTCAGACTGGCGCGCACTACTCGGGAGCGTCTTGGCACGAGACCACAAGGCCTTGAAGGAGATCGGATTGCTTTGCTAGCGGTGCTACCGCCACTCGGTCTCCGAGTGCGCAGCTATTATCCCTGAATAATTAATGCACTGTTGATCCTAGTACTTACTTAGCAGCATCGAAAGCAACTCAAATGGTAAATGCTGTGTGGCCGGCTCTGTTCGGCCGTTGAGGTACCTCAGCCGAGGGTCGGCACAGCAGGGCTCGCCGAGATTGGCGCTGCTCTTCCAAGCCTCAGTATTTTCCCCAATAGGTTGATATCCAATGTCTTATAAGCTTGCGATATCCGCTTCTACCGCTTCTTGATACCCATTCCACATGCACAATCCCCGTCCTGAATCCCCCATTTCGCGCTATGTATCCTACATTTTACGCCGTCCTTCAAGGATCCTCATTGTCGCCGGCCTTTTCGCTGTATTCTGGATTATAACGATATTCAGAAATGACTCTATAATAACTCTTCCATTCGCGTCCCATGTGTCAGAAAAGACTCTAGGTGTCGCAGCAGACCCATGGAGCACAGTCCCGACCTCGCCTGCTCCGCCCTTCGTCCTCGAAAGCCGCGGCCAGCCCTCCAAGCCCTCCAAAAACGCATTGAACAAAGCTCATAACCTCGTCAAGGCATTCAATACCCCCTCATTCATGCCTAGTCCATCCTGCGCATCCATATCTGCGCTGCAAGCGCGGTACCCATCTCTCGCATCCACCTCGCGTGCCCCACACTCCAACGCGACAATCTACCTCGCCTTGAACCTCATCGAAGCACAGGCTATAATGCCCAACTTTATCCACGAAATATCCACGATGCTCAGCTTGATGGGTGGACACCGGTTCTACTTCAGCATATGGGAGAATGGGTCAGACGACCACACACTTGGTTTGTTGATCATGTTAGAGGAGGCTTTAAAGGCCCTAGGCGTGCAGTATAAAGTGAGTACATTATTTCTTTCTAATATCACATGTCGCTAATGAGTACTGGACTTCTCAGTTCGTAGCAAAGGGTACGTCCCAACCACCCAACAAAGAAGGCGGCCGCCGCATCATCGAACTCGCCCAGGTCCGGAACGCCGCCTTGGAGGAGCTGTACAACGGCGACGCAGCTCAGAAGATGGGAATAGCCACGTTCGACATGGTTTTATTCATGAATGATATCATTTGGTGCGCAGCGGACATGCTGGAGGTCAGGACTCGGTTTTATGGCATATCTCCCGTTGCGATGATGCTAATAAACAGGATCGGTTGAATTTGATACAGATCATCGAGGAACACCTCACCCAATCAGCGGCGATGACGTGCGCTACCGACTGGGGAACTCGGGTGGTGTATGATCGTTGGGTCGCACGCACCATGACTGGACAGTACGTGTCCTTCTTCTATATGTCCAATAACACCTAAACATTCTCCTTCAGACCATTCTACACCCAATCCCACCTCCTCACCTACTTCAACGACCGCCCCTGGGAAACTTACGGCCCCGCCCCACCCTACCCGCTCCCTCTGCTCGACGACCCGTCCGCCCGCAACCACTTCATGGCGCTCGAGCCCTTCCAGGTCTTCAGCTGCTGGAACGGCGCGGCCGTGATAGACCCGAAGGTATTCTTGCCCGGCCCTGCGCCTCCCGCGAGCGATACCAGCGCGGACAGGATTAAGGAAGGCGCGCGGTTTAGGACGGCGATGAATGATAAAGCGGCGGGAAAGGTGACTGAGAAGGAGAGCGAGTGTTTCCTGATTTGTGTGGATTTGTGGAAGAGGGGGATGGGGAAGATTATGATGGTGCCGAAAGCGAGGTATGTTGTTTGGTCTACTTTGTCGTTCATTTCCTGTTCTTCGTAATTTGGTGGGCTGTTGACTGGACATGCTGGGATCCTGAGACGACCTGTCACCGTATTGTCGTTATATGCTATCCACAATCCGGTCGGCGATCTCTTCCCACTATTCTCATCACCCTCACCCTCATTATCCTTCCCCGCTTTGCCTACACCTACTAATACTAACTCCTCTTAGCGTCGCATACGACCTACACCAATACTCCGAAGTCCGGCAAGACGGCGGGCGTATCATCCCGCATATCATAGGGCTCGAGTCTGAGAGGAACATGAGCGCGAAGTGGAAGTTCAAGCCCTGGGTGAACGGCAAGAAAAAGATGACGGTGGAGTGGAAGGGCAGCCCGCCGAAGGAGGTCGCGTATCATGATTTTGCGCGGTGGTATGAGAAGGAGGTTAGTTTTTATTTTTATTTACGCACATACTTTTTAAATGACGTTCGCTAACTATTATTTATTCTATTCCTTCCAGAGATGGGGACCTTGGGACGAAGCATAATACCAGTGCCTTAAATCATGCTGGTGGTGCCCACCCCCAAAAGCACATCGCCATTATTGATGCGATGGATTATTATTATTATCACTTATTACTATTAGCCGTCGATATTCCGCTCCGGGTCGACGATTAATTTGGCGGGACAGTTGGATTCTAAGATGGGTTAGTGAATGCGCAATATCGATATCGAGTGGGATAGATAATCCCATCAATGGATTCACATCCTGCTCGCGATATTCTTCTATGGTGCGGCCGGGTTTCGTACAATCCCCAGCAATTCGGACCTGAAGTATTCCATACTCCGTATGGATTGCAGTATCGCGTTGAAGGGATTCCATTGATTATATGCGCACATTTACGCGGAAGACATTAAATGTTCCTATGGGTTGACCTGCATACTAGGCTACTCGCTCTGTCCAAATGAAATCCTAATATATACATCTTCGTAAATACTCATATTCGAAGGACCACTTTAGGGTCTCTTGATCTATCCGTATTCGCAAAATGTAATAAAAGTCATTCAAGATGCGGGTCGGCCTATTGGTTTATGCGTCACCAAGGCTGGCCACTCGACCACAAAACACAGTCCCACTTACGATAGAGACACTTACGGGGATACACAGGAGTGGTAACGAGAGAGGGGAAGAACGTACAGACTCAAACGGAGATTCGACAACACGAAAAATTTAATTAAGCATATGTATGGACGGACCTCTAAACCAATTATTTTAGGACAGCGTATACAACCAAATTCTGCGGTGGGCAAGGGATGGGCTCTACGCGTGTGTATCCTTGGAATCAGTTGTCACCGTGGTCAGTCCTGCAGCTGAAGGCGAGAATTTCAAAGATAAGTATTCAATCCTTGATGTTTGCTCGAGAGCGCATAAGATTGCACGGTGCATATTGCCTAGTGAAATGACTCGGCATCGTTGTAACTCGCTGGACCTAAAGTCACAGCAAGCCAGATATGATTGTTTAGCTTCACGCTATTTGTAGACTTTGTCACGTACACGACCTGAGATCTCTTATCGGTTGAGTATCTTTTTCAGCAACATGATTACTCTTATAAATTCACTCGATAGGTACAGATGGACTAATATGTGTGTGGAGTTACAGATTGAAATATATTACATTACAGAGAATGGATTGCAATTTTTACATATATTACAATGTGATGGTATTGAATGAAGGCTGACAAAAAGAAAAGAAAGAAAATGTCTGTTAGTTTCTCTACATTTCGAAATTCCCAAGTACAAGTACAGAGTGCAAAAAGCAGTAGTAGAAAGTTTACCCTCAGACCCTTGCTCTCCTGGACTTTCTAAGTTGGTGCTTGGACTTGTGTTTACGGGCTGGAGGCTGTGATTGAATATGAATAAGAGAAATTTTGGTGTGAAAATAAACCAATCTCACCGCTCTATCATCATCATTCCCACCAAGGGTTGTTGCCAACCTCCTTCAAAGGTGCATGCTGAACAAGTCCTGCAAGAATGTTTTTTTCAAATCCGCTTCTGCACCTTCATCACTACGCTCCAGCCTGCAAATACGCTCCCTCAACACTGCCAAACTATCCCCGAATCTTGAGTTGAGCGTTTTGACCGTGTACACAATCTTCTGGCGTTTGTATGCGATGTCGACTGCTCGGTTGGCCGCAATGACATCTGCGGAAGATCGAACGATTTGCGCCCTCTGGGCCTTTTGCATGCGATCCAAATAAGTAATCAGGATGGACTTTTTTCTCTCGAAGCGATTCTGAAGCTCAAGCATGTTTGAATCAATAAGAAGCCCTCAGGAGATTACTGATACTCACCATGTGATCTTCATCTATTCCACCACTTGAAGCTTCTTCGCCATCAGGGACATAACCTATCTGCTTTAAATGTAATTAACAATTCAGAGTAAGACAGTGAATCTACTATACTTACTTTGTCGCCACGCTCCTTCCTTCCTTTCGTCTCCTTCAAGTTCCTGTCACGCTCCTTCTTCTTCGCTTCCTCCTCTCTCTTCTTGCTATGATTCCCCTTCCTCTTGAATTTAGTCGATATCGCCGTGAATGCTTTAAAGGAGTGTAGTATTTAAGTGGTGGATGGAAGGCGTAGTGTAGGTATAGGTTATGACGCGGGCGCTTAGGTCAGCCACTGTGGCATTTCGACGTGGGGATCGGCGCTCACTTTTGTGCTCTATTATCTTGGCAGGGCCCACGCTTTCCCTGACCGAAGCCTAGGGGTCTTGTTTTCCATAAGTACGGTGTTTGGCCGTGAGGATAAAGAGTATATGACGGGATATTTGGAAAAGAAGACGCCAGCTGCTCTTGTCAAAGGCCAGTCTGGAGAGAAGGTTCGTTGAATGGCAATTAAATCCTCTTAGCTCAAAGATAATTAATTAATCGATGATTTTTTTCTAGTTGAAACAGCTTCTCCCGCCCAAGGCCCTAGTGCTGACAAGCGGGAGAGATCCGCAAAATTTCTTGGACTGCGCAGATGAGTTCAAAAAAGCATTATTGGACAATGCTGGCATACAGACTATTTCCTGGTACTTGAAGGGACATAATCATGCTAGCACTCTTACTGCGCTATATTCTGGAGAAGGTGAAGAGTGGGCTGAGAAGGTTATTAGGCTGATCAAGGACTGAGGAACATTGTGGGCTATCCCTTTAGCATATTAGCTATCTGATATAATGATTAACTTTGAATATGTTTATAAAGACGCTCTGGAGGGAAATAATTAGAGCCAGAGCGCGTCGTATGTTAATGAGGCACGCGATTAACCAATCGGACATCATTGTATCACCACGCGTTCCTTGGGATCCAAGTCAGTATTGCCACGAAAACGGACAAAAAAGAGGAGAAAAGAACTGAGGGAAACCGAAGGAAAAGCCAAGAAGAAAAAAGCACGCTAGGTGCGGATGGTAACGACTCGACACAGCTGCAATCGGGCTCGGGAAGGCTGTTTGGTTTGACCATGCAACCACGGTATCCAACCACTTACACCATGGAGCCGTTACTATTGCTTACTTCGCCGGAGCCCTGTGCATCGGGTAGAAGCACTCCGGGAAGTGTGTAGAAGCGGTACCTAGTGACTATAAATCGTCGTGGAATGGGTGTCGGTGAAAACTCCGTACGCCAAAATGTTGCAAATCAGTGCAGGGCTTGTCCCGCGTTTGAATCCGATCGTACCACAAGAAAGGATAATTCAGTCAGGATTCAGCGATGTTTTTCTATACCCAGTTTATTAAGAAATACAAATAATTAAGATAATTATTATGGTATAGTATATAATGAATGGATTATGCAAAAGACTCCTTCTCGACTACCTACGCCACCCATTCAATAATATCGTTATTTAAGATACTTTCGAAATCCGCCTTCTCCTCCGTCCTCGATTTATCAATCACGAGTGCTTTGGGCATATACTTGCCCACTTTCCCACCCTCTAATGAGAGCTGCGCTTGCATCCTCAACATGACTGATACATGTACTTTAAACTTGTCCGAGACAGAGTTCTTAGCATAGGCGATGATTGTCCTCCCTTTACCATCATGTACGACTCGCTCTTCTTTGAACTGCGGCTTGTCAGGCTTGGCATCCCTTTGATATACCTCCGTAGTAAGTGGAGCCCACTCCATCGGCTTCCACTTCTCTGGCTTCAGCTCCAGCTGGTCATAGATGGGAGCCAGGGAATCTTGAGCATCTAACTCGTCTTCGGTGGCATTGGGGAGGACGAGATCGTGTGGTTCAGGCTTGGCTCCGGAACCGGTGAAAGGAATCCAGCTATAACACCAGGAGCCAAATCGAGGGAGCACTCCGGGTGAGACGACGGTTTGGACTTTCGCCTGTTTGGTCGGTGTGAAACTTGATAAAGAACGTGGGAGGACAGTAGGATAAAGAGCGGATGGGTCCAATCCTATGATGCGAAGTGATTCCATGTTAAACATGATCCCCGTGTTCTTTTTGAAGCATTCGCGGATCATCCATCGCAAGGGTATATGCGAAAGATTGGGACGGACGTGGTTTTCCACTGTATGGAAAAAAATTGTTAGACTTTTTGAGACAACAGATAGGATAATAATGCATACCAGAGCCTCCACCAACATCTTGAAAGTTAAATTGTCAGTATCAAATGTTTTATAGCAAAATCCAGAACTATACTAACCACAGTGGCAGCCCGCGAACCAGACCTACATGAAAAATAAGTCACATCACTCAAAACATAAAATGTTAGCAAACACTGACCTCCTCAACGTCAGTAATGACTCTTGGTGGTTGGTCAAGAGTTCCTTTCTTCCGATTGGCACGACCCCACATATTGGCTTTGAATCTCACACGATGCTCATCCAATGCGAGTGCATGCCGGAAAACGCGCACAATGTCGTTATTAGCTGTGAAATGGAGCTTGATTGGCCGTATCACTCCTACTGCGTTGACAGTATCCCTGGTAGTCGATAGTCAATATTGATGTCAAGCATTCGCTGGCAGTAAAGAGACGCACCAGCAGCCGATGAAGTCGATGAAGACCTCCCTAGATTGGTTTGTATTTTTGAAGGTCGCCAACTTCTCCTTTAGTTCTTTCCACTTTTGTTCCCTTTCATCATTTTCAGCAGTAGCTCCTGGGAGTTCCGTGCTGAAGATTTTGTATCCTTCATTGCTTCTAGCCTGGGCTTCGCTCGTTTTGGGGATGAGACCCAAACAGTTGATCATTCCAGCCAGACTGAATGAGGAGCTAGGTTAGTCCCACGAACTTGTGGCTGGAATACTACTTACGCTCGGACAGTGTAGGCTCCGCGAGAGAATCCGAACAATGAAATTTTATCGCCAGGTTGATCTAAAATATCGTTAGTTGAATCATCAGTCCTATTTTCGCGATACACGTACAATTGTTCACCAGCCACATATAGCCATCTATTTCCTGGGTCAGATGAAATCAACTCTGGGATCCAGGCCAGGCTCTTACCGACGATATGATATCCTAGACTCCATGCAGTCGCTTGATCATAGGTCTAAAGAAAAGGATTTCAAGGTAAGCGATCCAAAACGTGAACTAGACATAACTTACACGAGACACTGAGCTGACTACGGGAATATGCAGATCCGTTTCCCAGAATCGTGGATGGTAAGTACCAATTCCTGGCTGTTCAGAAATTATTAGTGCGTACAGAATGAGATGATGCATGTTTAGAACGCACCCTGTAATACACTAGCTGCTCCTTGGATTCCTTATTATTCCAACCATACAGCATATTTCGGAGTCGAATAACATTCGTTACCTGAGCAGAGATGAGAGTCAGTAAGAGTCAAAGCGGATTTCTCTCGAATTTGAACATACATCCTCATCTTCTCTGAGAAATTCAAATTCAAAACGTCAATCTTAACCTTTTAATATGAAATGAAAAAGACGTACTTGTCTCCCGTGCCATCAAACAGGAGGATTAACGTGCGGAAGCCTGCATCCTTTTGGCGGGGAGGGGTGAATTGCGATTGCGACTGCGGGGATGACTTGGACGCGACCATATTAGAGTAATAGTATTATCAAAGGAATGTTGGAGTGAGTACGATGTTACTGCAGCAGTTAAGGGGTCTGACTTAAATACGACGACTCGACATTAACTAGTTCCTGGAAACGCTTACGGCTATCGGTTGAAGAAACAAGTACATCTGATCACTGCAAGTAAATGCAGTCGGACGACGGATACTTCCTTCTTCCGTAAAGGTACATAGTTAAGGTCCAGAGCAACGAAAGAGAAACGGCTGTTTAACTTCGGAAGCTCCAAGGCACCAGCAGGTATGCAGCTATCAGATCACAGACTTCCCCGCTAAAACTTGGGAGCGATGGACTGTTTGGCAAATATCATCAACCTAACTAAAAGGATGGCTTGAGTCGATAACCTACGAGAGGTATAGGTAATTGTATACATATTTGAAAAGCCTGAGATAAAGCCCGCCCAGCGTTGCCCAGAGCTTACCCGTGGCTCAAGCCGAATGAAGCGGCGGTTAGACGAAACCTGACTAAACGGGAAGCAATTTAAAAGGTCAAGTGAGTGTTGAGCGACTGAAAATGATCGAAAATATACGTATTGGGTATTCAAAGGCACAACCGAGATTTACTGTTGATTGGAATCCTAATCATGAATGTGTCGTACTCGAATAGGTAGCTACGGATTAATGTTCTACAACCATTCCCTGAGCTATTCCTTCCGACGCCTATTCAGATATTCAAATATATTTCAATATCATCACCATTTAGAAACCAATGCTTACCGAACCCCTCAATCAGCGTTCGGCATTAATATCAAGTCAAAATACTGTGCCAATCCGCGGCGGACGGAGCAGACCTTTTGCTTTTGTAAGGATTCTTCGGAGCGGATTTAAAGGATATTTATCAGAGGTCACGGCCCTTTTCTTCAGTAAATTACACGTATTCATCAACATGACCAAAACATGTGTGTATCGTCCTACCTACCAAAGTTGGGTCCAAATGTGGTTCCTACGGAATACGGTGCGCCACGAGCGCCAGGTCCATCAATTGATGTTTTAGCCAATGGAATTCAATTTTGGACTTTGGTTTGGGATTCAGGATTGGGGTTCTACACTCTACTGTTACTTTATTCAAATTCTTTGTTTCTTTTTGGTAATATCTCCCAAAACGATTCTTTCCGAGCCTTTTCTGAGTCTATGACCTACCTCTGTGCTGAATTTGGTAATTCCGTGCGCCAACACGCAGTTATGTGGCCCCTGTCATCCCGTCATCAGTTCAGCGCTCCCATGGCAAGCTGAGGGCAGGTTGTGTCCAGGACTTGTTGATTAAAGGTGAGCAAGTATTCTTCCCTTTTAATAGTGTCTTTTTACCAGCATTAACAGATACTTTTCACTTCTCAGCAGCCATCACACCGAACTGGAACTTTTTTTTGGTAGGGTCTCGCTTAGTTATCACCGTGAAGAGTGTGAAGTGTGGACGATATCAGACAAGATCTCATCTCTTCATGATGGCGGTGCCCTATATCCTTGAGCAGAGATATTCATGTTTGTTTTTCCTTCTTCAGAAAGACTATGCACCCTTACTTACTGTCATCTTAGGTATCTGACCAGTATCTATCTCCAATATCAGTTTGAGTGACCTTGTCCTCTGATCCCACATGCATCCGCATTTTGCTAAGTCGTCACTGCGCAGGATCATAGGTTTATATTTAAGTGAGTATTTGGACTATATTGTGAAACACTGGACAGCTGGAAGCAACATCAACAGCATGTTTGGGGTTGCAACAGCAGTATCGACAGTCTTCATAGTGTTTCCATTGGGGCTGCTCGCTGCTGCTAAGTGGGTTCTCTTTTCTGCTCTTTTCCTGCCGGTTCCATCGCTGACGGTGCAGTGCATTGAGATAAATACCAGGCAATGGATCCATGGTGAGTCATCTTTCCAGCAAACTTGACATTTCGTCTTCTAATGACTGTGTGCTCAGGCTGTAAAAAGATGTTCCCCCTACTCAAGAAAGAGGAAAAATGCATGCGTTGTTTGAAGAAACAAACAGCCAAGTCCGTTACTGAGTTGGAGAAGTATCTTGTGAGTCTGACTGTTACTCTGTTGACTTCTGCTTGCTCCTAACTGACTTCTGACCACTACAGAATGCAGTTCAGTGCCTTGGCTGCAGCTCACTCTTCAAGTCATTGGCTGGTATCTTGTGTGGAAGCTGCCTAGCTGCCGGCTTGAAGGAGGATGACTTCATGGAGCAGAAACTGGATAGTGATGATGAAGAGGATGTGTTATGGGCTGATCCTAACAAAGGGTTCCGAAGCGTGACTGAAGTAACGAACAAAGTCACACTAAAGAATGAAGGGTTAGAGCCAAAGGACTTGGCTTCAACATCGTGGGTTGCGCCGTCTCGAACTGTACATGTCCTTAATTTGGAACAGATTAGAACCAACAATATAAGAGCAGATTCGAATACCGAAGTTCTGAACGAAGTGTTTGAATGAAGTCTGAACAAAGTGTTTGAATGAAGTCCATACGAAGTCCCGAACGAAGGTAGGACTTCGGAGTAAGATCAAAGGTTCAAGGTGAAGTTCGGAGTTGATCTTTGAAGGTAGTATTTGGTTTGGAGGTAATAGAGGTCTGAAGTATATAGAAGGAATGAGCACTAGGCTCGAGTTATAGGAAGGATATGCAATAGGTCTATAAGGCTAAGACATAAGGTCTAGTCTAATTTCCGACTGGAGAAACTAGGTAAGATAACATGTACTTATATACTATAAGTCCATGGACGAAAGCGGAAGGAAGTCTTACAAACAAATAAGTCAAATGCGGAACAGAGCACAACATAAAGTGATAGAACAATGGTATATGCGTATTGTTGAATAGTGAAGGTTCGGGGGAATGTATAAACAAATAATGTGAACAATTGAAAAGTTATGATGGACAAATATGCAATAACGAATATAAGCGAACAGAGGATATGTCATGAGAACAGTAAGTGAATGGAAACAATACAAATGAATTGGAAATGGACATGACGAAGTGTCATCTGTCAGAATAGAAGTAGTATTGAAGACCAATTGTGCCAGGTCCGGGGAAGACTAATAATAGTCTTATGGAATAGTGGAGCGGATAGTGTGATAGAACAAAGTATGTGGGCAAAGGTGTTGCCCTCAGGATCAAGAAAGAAGTTGGGATGTGGGCAAAGGGTTTGTTGTGCAAACATGAAGACAAGGTGAGAAGCGAAGTTGAATGAAATAAGATATGAATTCGAATGAAGTCCGAACGAAGCTCTCCGAAGGTATGTGACCTTCTCCGAAGCTTTGCAGAGGTTATACAAAATCACCTGTTGTGACACTTAAGCACAGGGCTTAACAGGATGGGAAGGAAGTGGTGTCCACCAAAGGCATGTAGCAGAATCCCTTTCTTTTCATGCTTAGGCTCATTTCTTTTATAGATCTTCCTTCAACAACAATGCTCTTGAAGTCTGCAGAAGATCACTCAACCATGGCCAGTGAACATCACCTTTTGAAACTGGCCAGGAAAGCCAATTTTGAGAAAGCTGCTACATACAAGACTGAGAAGAATCTGGCATGCCTGCATGCAGCAAAGAACACAAAGAGTCAGAAGACGCAGGAAATGGATAGCCAGATAAAGTTTCTGGTTTACATGCACTACTACGACCTCAAGAAGCACTTAAATACGGTACATATTTTATTGTCTGACAGCTTAACATTCTCACAGATACTCTTATAGATGCCTATGCAGCCAGTCAATGTTTCTCTTTCACCTACTCTAAGTCTGGATGATGCAGTTGAAGAAGTTCTTTCATGTACTTGAGGAGCTTTTCTCGCAAACCCAGAGACACACCAATGGGGGTGGGAGCCTAGTTTCAAACTGTGAGTGTTATTTGTTCACTTAGCAATGGTCTTTAAGCTTGTTTTTTTAGGGATGATGTTGAATTTAGCTCAAGGCCAAGCAAGAATGTAGTATCGGAAGACATACTATTCAAAGACATTTTGGGTCAGACTCTAGGCAAATACTTCAAGACATTGATGAGCAGCAACAAGCTCTCTGTAGTAGATGAGAAGCAGCGCACAAATCTCTGTTAAACTCATCCTCTTCGAAAGCACTGCTTTGGTGAGTATACTGATTTCCATCATTTCCATTTCAGCTTTTCTCAGATCCTTTCAGAAACCTACTGAGAGGGAAGATTCCGATGAGGACAGTGACATGAGGTCTCTGACATCAAAGCACAAGAAGAAACAGAAGAATGTTGTTAAGCCCTGTGCTTAAGTGTCACAACATGTGACTTCATTTAACCTCTATGAAGCTTCAGAGAGCTTCGTTCGGCTTCGCATCTTACTTCGTTCGACTTCGCATCTCATCTCGTCTTTGTGTTTGCACAACAAACCTTTGACCCACATCCCGACTTCTTTCTTGATCCTGAGGGCAACACCTTTGCCCACCTACTTCATTCTATCACACTATCTGCTCCACTATTCCATAAGACTATTATTAGTCTTCCCTGGACCTGGCATAATAGGTCCTCAATACCTCTTCTATTCCAACAGGTGAGGGACAGTGCTCCAAAGCTCTTCAAGCAAGGAGAGTACCCAGGTGCAATGCTCATAGAGGACACCATTCACTGACCCGTCCCCTCTCCAGGACGTCCACTGAGTATCCTATCTTTCTCCCTGATTTTTCCCATCCCACATCCAACTAGGGCCAGCATGACCATGACTCTGACAGATTAGGGTTAAGTTCATTTATGAGCAGGGGAGGGCAGGGACACTGCTACACTTAAATGTGAGTACATGTGCAACAAAGAAAAGGAGTGAAAGTGCTCCCCCAAGTCCTTATATACCTCTCTGTCACCTGACTCACATGAATCCTCTCAACTTTATTTTCATTTCCTTCACAGCATCTGCAAGCAGTACAATTATTTCCATTGCTCACTCAGCACACACCACAGCATCAGGAAACCTGGTAAAAACCAGCACCTAATGGCTCAGTAAGGAATTTTGGTTATTCCTATGGAATGACACAGAGATATTCTATTTTTTTTTAGAACCTGGTTTATATGATCTATAATCCTCTCATGACAAATAAATGGGGCCACCTATACAGCCTGTGTTGGGATATTGCCCATGCAAATTTTGCTATGGAAATGTACATAAACTATGGTCAGCTAGGATCACTAGCATTAAGCACAAAAGGTTAGCTGAATCCTTTAAATGAGTGTACCCCCTTACCACCATATTCCTCCACCAAAGATAACCAGAGGTACACTACTGCATCCTTGAGTCTATTGTCAGGAATAACCCAGAGTCTGAGTCATTTGCCTGACCAGACATCTGGGATACCATCTATGGCAAGTCCTATCCATTTCAATTTATCATGCCCATCTCCACTCCATTCTTCATGGATGCCAATGTTAACTAGTGCTTATCTCTTGATCCTTTTGGAGGTTCATCAGGAAAGTTGGCAAATGCTACAGAGGCTATATAGCATCCATAGACACCATAGCCTCTGTAATTTATGTACACTATGGTAGTCTCCATAGATTCCCTAGAAGTCTGGTGATTTTGCGCTATGCTAGCAGCTGCGGGTGCTATGAATAACTATATAGAGTCTCTAGCTTCAGTAGCCTCAATAGTGCTATGTTTATTTACTAATTTTCCAATTTAATATCCGTAATTTTTGTGCAGGATTAGGTAGTAAATGTGTAAAATTGATATATAATGTAGCTAAACACAAGAGGAACTAATAGTAACTTCTACATTTGTGGATCAGATAGAACAAGTAAAACCACAATCTTCGGCAACAACACAAGCAGGTATGTAAGGCTGAAGTGAAAACATAAGGCCAATAAATCTCAGGGGGTAACCATGATCTCGTTGAGCCCTATGTGCCATCCTGCATAATGAGCCCAGAATTAGGACACATCTTTCAAGAGAGATAAAACATACCTATTGATTGTACAGGATGAGGCGGCGGTGGCTGTTGTGAAGTCTCTATCTGTTTATCAGTATCATTTTGGTACCTATAACTTAGAATGCAACTGGCATGATTGTGTTAGCTAGCAGATAGTGAAAACATTGAATTACGTACCCTAAAGCCCGTTCAGAAGTCTCCTCAGCATGTCTTAACGCCAGGTTACTTCTCCTAAAACATAGTCATCAACCAATAATAACTGGAATGAAGCAACTTGGATAGTGTGTTCGTCATCAGCTGACAGACCCAAAGGTCAGTATTGGATGAGCTCACTAATGGTCAATGATGGAAAGTGGTAGATAACGAATCCTAGAGCAAGTTCAACATCATTTTAACAGTCTCTACACAATTGATAACATTACTGTATGGTGGATTCGTTCAAAGAGAGGGAATGAATGGCCTTGAGGCCATAAAGAGAGGATGAGTGGTAGTGGCACGATACTAAGCTGCAATGTGTCGTCTGACACTCATATTTGTTCAAACCAGCGGAGTTCGTTCTGAATGGCATAGCGAGAGTTAGCAACGATAGTGACCTGTTATTTTCCGTAGACATTTCGTAGCCTGTGTAGTTCTACGGAAAATTTAGGTGCCTTTACCCGTTTTCCTGATGTTGGATCATATAGTTGAAAGCCTTCAGGGTCCTGAAAGTTATCAAGTCCCGATCCCGATTTTGTTTTATTTCGATTTTATTTCATTTTCCTTCGGACTCCGTTTCAGCTATATTTGTTATTCATCTTTGATTTCATTGGTTCTTGATTATTTGTATTATTTTCATTTGTTCACTTATTATGCTCGGACTCCGTCACTCCTTACCATTCATTTTCCTTCGGACTCCGCTTTTCTTTATCTCGCTTGTTTCTCATCCATGCCAAGCATCAATTATGATTTCACGTGTTTTATGTTCCACATGACTTTTACGTTATATTCCCATCGGCCTCCATTTTATGTTATCGCCAGCCAACTACACTCATTTATGCTTTTCCTTTATCTGTTCCATCTCCGTAACCCTGACTATTTCCCCATTTATCTTCGGGCTCCATTTTAGTATAAATAGCCTTTATTGTATTATGGTTCGGTAGTCAGAAATCCACTTCGTTTATCTGTTAACTCACTCCGGCCTCCGT
>KN837080.1:762736-830871 GCA_000827215.1 Sphaerobolus stellatus SS14
GTTAAGGGCGCAACATATAAGTTGAAGCCAAGTCCTTTCAGTTATATCATCCGGACTCCGAATTACTTACTTCGTTCTACTATATCCAGAGTCCGAAGCCACTCCTAGATATCAGGACGTAACAAAAGTGCATCTCCCTCTCAACAAGGTCCCTAGATAGATACCACAAAAATCATTTCAATACTGATTCAAAGGATATTTATCACCTTACCTGGTGAGATCAATGTCAGTCCCCATCCAGATGGCTTCTTTAATAAATGGAGGGCCTTGATGATGACCAGGATCTTTTGCAAGCTCACCCAGAACAAGTTGTTGCTTCACTGTATCAGGCAGAGTGTCAGTATTCATTTGACTATTCATGAGGTTATAGTCTTTTTTGTCTTGAAACCATCCTAGAACTTCTCGGTGGTTCAGAAAGACTAGAGAAGGAATCAGATATAGTACTAATCTCATTCATATGCCATGTTCAGCCCACAACAGCTGACTGAGGATCTCTAGGCTCTTAAATCCCTGTTTATCATATTTGCAGATAAGCCTTTTTGTATGCTCATCATCCCTTGAGGCTGTGAAGATAAATATCAAATAAATCATGAGTTTGACAAATACATACAGCAGTGAGTATACTGATTGAAACTATGTGGGTTGGGAATGAATAAATGTGGGGGTAGAGCTTCAGAATCCTCTAGTTCCTCAGCCACATCAGACTCAGAATCTAACATGGTGGTTTGAACCTAGGCAATATGGGGGATGTGTTCATATCTTAATCTTAAGAGCTCTTTGCTTCAAAGGAGCCTCATGTTCACCTGAGCTTTCTCATATGGCCATGTACAAGTCTTCCTTACAGCATCTCTTAATACCAACCAATCTGGTATAGAGGCATGTGTGGCATGGGGACAGTGGGTGGGAACACCGGCCCAGCAGGTGCTTAGATGTACTTAAAATAGCTTCCATCTCAAAAACAACTCAGCACAGAGCAACTTAGGAATATCAAAGCAAAACTTTCAAAAAACCCATTATCAATGAACAAAACCCATTTTCAAAAACCAATAGCCATTGATCAAAAGCTGTTGCCCATTGATCAAAAGCCAATACCCATTGAATTAAGCTGGCACCCATCAGGCTCTGTACACCTCAGCCAATTTGAATATGTCACATGCAGTTCTCACTGTCTTTGTGTCTTGAGTTTCACCACTAGAGTGCACCTTTGAACACCTTGAACTCTATTATCCATCTTGAATGACTCAATATTGCTCATTTTTCTATCATTTCTTTTTGTTCCCACTTGGTCTTGATGTTCCTACTCTACAAATGGTCTACACTCTCCTTTCATCACCATCTCTGGTCTTCAGCACCAGCTTTCTGGTCTTTCCACTGTTCTCAATCTCTAACTGGCTACTCTGCTCTGCTCTTCTATTGCTCTCTCTGCCTCATTCCTTGGCCTAAGCTTGTTTGATCACTAATAATCCAGAAGTGACTTTAACTCTCCTCACTGCAGCCCGAACAGATGGAGATTGGGATGGTTGCAATTGGACAGTGAATTTACAGGCCTGAGGTAAGTGTTCAATTGTATTTAGCTTATAGATATTGACAAGTTACAGATCCTGCTGCATTTGTCTTTTGAAGCATCATCTGCAGCACTTGTCATACAAGTACACATGTCTATGATGACCCATAAATATCAATTTTTTTCAGCTTTTTTTTTGGTTCAGTCCTCCATTCCTACATCCTTTTTGCTTTTTTGCATGGTTGCTTGTATGTGTAGATACTAGTTTGTATTTTATTGTCTGCAGTTTTCCAGTTATGTATTAGTAAATAGTATACATCCAATAAATATATTTCAATCATAACTGCCTGCTAGAAAAATAAATAAAAATAATAAATACAATACTCTACAGAGGATATTCAAGCTAGGTCATGCTACATAGGACTGTGTAGCAAGCTTCAGCAATTGTCCTACATCACTAAGTATCTCTAACTATGAGCACTCTACAATGGCATCTTCACCAGTGATGCTATGAAGGTTAGATAGTGTATATGGCCTATATAGCACTATGTGACCCATATCAACTTTTGTGATGCAGGACCTTACTTGTCACCTAGAAGACAGATGTCATATCGGATGAGGCACATTTGGTAATAACCAATGGTTATACAATTCTGTCAGATGGGCTTCACAGTAGGCCATAGCTATTTCATGTTCCCTGTTTCAGTCATTGAGAGGTGATGAGACAAACGTACAGGCCTTTTGCTACAGGCAAAACTAACACATTCTGTGATACCCTCAGGTATATGTGAAGTTCATCAAATGAACAGCAGAGAAAACATTAACAATACCTATGAATCATAAAACAAGCAGAGAATTGCTGTCATTGTTTTCAGAAACAATAACTTTGACTGAAGAATATAATTCATTCAATGGAAGGTTGCAACCACCTCCTCTTTCATTGGAGATAATGATCCAGGTGCAAGTCTGAATTGATAACAAATAATCACATGATTTTCCAAGCACAACTGCCTGAAGAAAGCTGAAGTCATTATCTTGATGTGTGTGCAGTACATTCTCCCTGTAAGTCATTAACCACATACATATATTACTATATACCCACTATCAACTCCACATTGCCACTCTGGGTTCTGTGCTGCCTTTCTAAATGTTTCACAATAATAAAGGTAACAATGATATCATTGAGGATGGGGATACCAGGTGGCAAGACATCAATGTTATAGTCATGTGCTTTGTGAAGACACCCAGGTGCTGCTTATGTGACTCTACCACCCAATTTCTGGAAGGGTTATAAAGCTGCTAGGTGTCAAGACCTGATCCCAATCTCGTTCTCGGACTATAACAGTTGGTATATCTTATCACACCTAGGACTAACTGAACTCAATTATATAGAGTAAGGTAGTACAATGTAGGTGTAGGTTAAAGATATTTATGCTGGCGCCTAATGCGCCGGCATGCTACATACAGCCGGTTGTGGACACATATGGTGTCCACACTAATAATAGCTACATCTCTGATGTAGCGCATATAACTAATATATGTATTAGTTATTAAATATATATATACTCTGATTAATATATATACATGTATATAATGATATAACAGAATATATCTGTTACACGGACCTCTGATCTTGTATTTATCTCTGATTTCATTCAGACTCTATCATGTTATTCATCTTTGATTTCTTTTATTGTTTATGATTTTCGTTTATATTCTATTTATCTTTGGACCTCCATCTTTACTTATACTTCACTCAGTCGTTCCTTACTTTTTGGATCTCCGTTTTTCTTATCTTGCTTCTCATTGATGCCAAGCATCACTTATGATTTCATGTGTTTTATGTTCCATATGACTTTTACGTTATATTTTCATTGGCCTCTGCTTTATGTTATTGCCAACCAACCACATTCATTATTACTCTTTCCTTATCCATTTCATCTCTGTGACCCTGACTATTACTCCATTTATTCTCGGGCTCCATTTAGTATAAATAGCTGCAATTGTATTATGGTTCAGGTCAGAAATCAACTTTGTTGTTCTGTTAACTCCATCTGGCCTCTGTCTGTCTACCCTCTCTCCACTCTGCTATACTCGGTCTCCGAGTTCTCTTATACCAACTTGTCTGTGACAACCGTCGGACTCCAATCTTTTGTTCATCTTGACTTCATTCTGAAATAAGGACAACACATACGACTAAGGGCGCAACATATAAGTTGAAGCCAAGTCCTTTCAGTTCATATCATCCAGACTCTGAATTACTTACTCATTCTATTATATCTGGAGTCCGAAGTGACACCTAGATAACAGGACGTAACACTGACACCTCAAGTATGAGGTGAGACTAAAGCCCCAAGGTTTCTGCAAAGTAGTGACAAAGTAGAAGCAAGTCGTCCAAAGTGTAAATGAAGGGGGACAAAGTGAAAACGAAGTGAAACGAAGCAAAAGCGAAGTAGAAATAAAATAAAATAAAATAAGCAAAGGGAAATGAGGGTGAAGTGAAGTAAAATGAAGATAAAGTGAAGTTGTCTGAAAAGTGAGACAAATGAAAAAGAAGTCCAAAAGAAGTCCAAAATGAAGTCAGAATAAAGTAGAAAATAGGTTGTCCCCTGACACATTTTCCATACTTCCTTCATCAGGGGATGTGTGATCAGACTCCTCAAGGGCCCCACCAAGGTTGTGCCCTGAGTCTGAACCAGATGTGATTCCCTGAAGGGAATCTCAACCTTGAGTGGCTGTGCCCAAAGCTTTAGCCACTCCCAATAGGCATTGGCTGGGTGCAGAAGTGCTAGCAGCACCTGCTGTGCCAATAGGGGACTGTACCCTTGCAGGTACAGTTTGGGGACCGTGCGCTCTCACGCTTTGGTCACTCAGGTGTTCTTGATCAAACATCACCGAGCTCTGTTGGGGGAGGATCCATCAGCTCCCTGAGGTGAGTCCTTGATTGGGCTCATCCCCTCCTACAGCTTGAGCAGACAGCTCCTCTGTCTGCTTGTGACTATGATGAGTGCTCATCATAGTCTATACTATTTGTATTACTACAAATAATATGGTTGAGATTTAGTTCTTAACCTGTGATACTTTTGTGCACATATGTCCATTGAATATCCAAAGTACTACCACACAACTATGTTGTGTGTTGAATACTCAGAACTTCCAGTAGAAAGTTAAAAAAGATATAATGGTTGATATATCTTATAATCACATGGTACTAACTGAACTCAAGTCTTATTGAGTATCTAGGTAGTACAAAGTGTGTGATAAAGAAGTATATGCTGGCACCTAATGCACCGGCACACTAAACATGAACCATTGTGGTCACTTATGGTGTCCACACTGTTGTTACATAGCATATATGTACATACTATAATATATACAATACATAATCTTTATTTATTATAATATATATAAAATATAACAGTATTATACTGTTACAGGAATTCACACTGGGATTGGGACTAGTGGTTCAGGACTAGTATTAGCAGGGAGGGAATAGTGTTGGGATGAAGATTGACAATCTTGGATTGGGATTAGTGATCCAGGATTAGTATTAGCAGGGAGGAATTAGCATTGGGTTAGCATTGGCAAGCTCAGATTGGGATTAGCAGTCTAAGATTAGTATTAGCAGTGAGGAATTTGTATTAGGATTGGGATTAGTGGTCCAGGACTAGAATTACCAGGGAGAGATTAGTGTTGGGATTAACATTGACAAGCTCAGGATTGGGATTGGGATTGGGATTGGGATTGACAAGCTTAGATTGGCAATCCTAATCCAAATCTTAATCCCTCAATCCCACCATACTCCATACTCTGCCATACTCCATACTCCATACTCCATGAAACTCCATACTCTGCCATACTCCATATTCTGCCATGCTCCATGAAACTCCATACTCCACCATACTCCATACTCCATCATACTCCATCATACTCCATACTCCATATGCTGCCACATTCCTCCATACTCCATACTCCATACTCCTCCATACTCCATATTCCATACTCAGATGGCACTGCTGTACGTTGCTCCCCTTCAATAATATTTATGCTACTATCTAGTAATTTGTATACTCTTTACCATGGATGTTTACACCTTTAATAAAATCATACAGCCATACTTGCAGCTTCTATTGGCTTTGTTTTCTACCTCAGTATCAGAAAATGTCAGCTCCCACAACCTTACTCACTGCTCAACAGCTGAATCTATACACTCCTCCCATATCCATATAGTGAAGCCTATGCCAGTAAACATCTCAATTAATGAGCATGGACATCTGGGCACCTGACATACAGCATCCAGAAGAACAGGAAGAGTTGAGGAAGTCCAGAGATGAGATGGCTTCAGGTAGTGTGGGCAGTGCAAGGTCATTGGAGGCAGCATAATCTTTATTATATTAGAGTGTTAGCATGCTTACATGTCATGGTCGACAAAGGATGAACCCACAAGGAGAATATTGATTGAAGAAAAACTGTGTGTTCATGTCACTGGAGAAAAGAAAAGAAGCTTTGTCCTAAACTGCATGTCCACAGTGATTGTAGCAATTTTTGAAGAGGCTTAACATGTGGAGGAAGTATATTCTGTGAAAGAAGCTGTAATGAGCCAGAAAGATGTGTGAAGTGACCAGAATGTACTTTGTCACGGTTGCCCCAGGGGCCATTGTTCTTATCATCAATGCAGTGAAAGATCCAATTACAGATGGGAATGCTAAAGCATAAAAATGAGAGATATACATTCCATTTGACATAATCAACACATTTGGGTTGGTGCTAAAGGGTCTAGCAGATTTGCATTTATGAAGAGTTTGTGTAAGAGGAAGAGCAATGGCTAGTGTTTCAAGTATTAAAGGTCAGTATTAAAGGTTGTATGTGTAGGGAGGTATGCATAATCAGGGATTAAGCTGACATAAATCAAGAGAAATAAGTGTCCATGAAGAAAATATAAGCCCATCATGCAGGTTGGAATAGCTGTGGTGACATGCACAATATGACAGGCCTAAAGCTTGTATTCTATCACAAAATGTAGCTATGATGAGACATGAATTGAACTTGTGGAGAAAGAAGCAACCCTCAAGTCTTGTGAGATGCCATTGTCGAGGTTTAGTGAACTTTTTGCAATGGTGACATGGGTGGGACATCATCGCATCCTGATTGTGGTGGGGACTACTATAGGTTCAAGATGTAACTTGCCAGTAGCAGAAGGCCTCAGTGGCTGCTGGTGTAGGCTCAATGTATGCACATACCAGGCAAAATAGGTTCAAGGCTTTGAGGTAGCTTGATGGAAGCCTTTGGCTTGGGCACTTCTACAAGAGGTTGCAAGGAGATTGAACTCACAGTTCAGAGGGCAATAGAACCTAATAGCTTCAGGTTCTGCTTGGCAGGTGTGTAACCATTTGGAAATTGTCCTTGACAGCCAATACTCAGAAAGCTGTAACAGCAGACACTTGCATTGCTCAAGGATGATGCTCAGATGGAAATATAGCCAGCAAAGTTAAAGCAGAGGAGATAGAAGGAAACAATACACATCAACCTTGTATCATGGAAATAGGTGTCCACCTGTTTCTTTTAATGACTCCAGTGATGAGAGGAAATCTTAGATTATAGATAAGAGTACTTACCATGCTACGAGCAGTTTTCACTTTGGAGAATTACAGGAAACTCTTTGAATGCTGGATCCATAGCACTTATCTTTTCTGTAGAAGTCCCATGCTAAGCCTGTCTCATGCATCAGATTCCTCATCACTGCACTAGGTGGACCTCCTTGACTTCCTGCCTTTGCAGCACACAGAAATATGGAAGCATTAATGAACAACACAGATGGTTTTGTTTTTGTAGAGTGGGTGGAAGCATCAGGTTTATTCAATGGTGGATTTGAAGGCAGTGAGTCAGAAGTGATTGGATGTGATTGAGGTTTGTCACTGGGGTTGGATTTGGAGGAGTTCAGAGGCCTTGAAGATGCTGCAGATGCATGATGAGCTTGAACAGATGCCAGTGATTCTCATAACAGTTGCTTATGGAACGAGATACTGCGCAATACCCAGTCAATCAACAGATTGTAGTGGGTGAGCCAGTTGTGTCTCAGTACAGCAGTGCACACAGAATCCAGAGTCATAATGTAAAATATCATAGGTGTTCTGGAGCTGTTCAAAAATGGAACTGCTGAGTCTACTGCTTCAGTAATTGAGGAGTTAACAGAACCACCAAATAATGACAAAGGTAACAGATCAATAGACTACATAGCTATTTTGTGAGTTTTAAGAAATTCTGCTTCAACAGAACCATGAGGGGAACTGGAATCAATCAAAGTTACAATTAGAAGAGGGGCAGAAGAACATGTTACAGAAATTGTTAAAGAATTTGGAGCCAAAAGAGCAGAAGTGTTGAGTCTTAAAATTGGAACCATGTGAAGAGGATCAATGCAATCCTCTTGCACAGATTTGAGAGGACTGCAGACTAATTTTTTGCCTGGCCAAAGCTGCTTGGTTCCTTTGGAGTTTCCTCCACCTTGGAATTACGATCTTAGGCATTTTTGTTAGGCTTGTTAGTTGATCCACTTGAATCAGGATTTGCAGATTTGGCTTTTCTGCAATCTTTGGCCATGTGACCATAGGTGCCACAAACCTAACAGAGTCCTTTGATTTGTTGGTCACACTTGGTTGTGGTAGGCTTTCCATCAGGGCCTAAATGCTTCAGTGGGTTGTTACTGCTGTTTCTGGGCTTTGACAAAGATGAACTGAAGTCACAGGATTTGCATTTTTTCTTCAAACAACCAGAGCCATGGTTGTTGTTGTTGCTATTTTTATCACCACTGTTGTTCAAGTTAGAATTGGAGTTAGAACCAGAACCACTGTTAGTATTTTTATGGCTGCCCTTGTCCTTGTTATCTACCTCACGTTTGTATTCCCAGTAGCATTGATTGATTTGCAATGATCACACAGATTCCTTTGTAAGTCATTGATTTTGGGAAGATTTTGGCAATGTTAAGTGATTCTTTAATTCTGTTGCTCTTTCACATCTGTTCTTCCATGACCACTTCCAAGGCTGACAACCATTCCAATGGGTCTGGTGCAGCTCCTTGTACTGGTTGGTCCATTTCAGGGTCCAGTCTGCAGTGAGCTTGACAGTGATAGGAAGGGAGTCTGAGTGCTAATGGTGTTTGTGTCAGAATAATGTCTTTGACCAATGTCCAAGAAGCATTTTGGGCCCAGTTCCTGTTTCAGAGGTTTTTGTACTATAAGGGTAACCCTTGCTCTGAGCAGACCTCATGCTGGTGCTAACAATGAGGAGATCCAAAGTCTATTACTACAGCAATATACATGCAAAACCTACTCACCTAACAGAGGGGAAATCTGAAGACAGAAGCCTAAGGAAACCCTCTGTTAGAGAGGCATATATATACACAAAACCCAAAGCAACAGATAGGAATAAGATAGAAGACATACATGAAACAGGAAATAATTGGACATGTGGTCTGATCACCAGGTGAGCCCATTCTGAGAGGCTGTCCCTCATTGGTCTCACCCAGATTCCGGCTATCTCTGTTGACAATGCCCATCCCTAGAGTCCCATTGTAACCACCCATATTTACCACTCTCCAGCCATAGCAAAGGCAGGGTTTGGATTTGTGCTTTGGACCTGACTGAGTCCAAGAAGTGTACCCGCCCTGGTCTTGTAATAATGAGTCAGGGTCTGAGTGGACCCGAAGAATCCGGAGTCCAGAGGTCCCCTGACAGTCAAGGTGATGAGTCGAGGTGGAGATGGTAGGACTTAGGAAGTCTGCAATGCCAATTAGAACCACACATGACTTGTTTGAGTCATCTGGTGCATTAGCGATGTTTAGTGCAATTTACCGACTAATATCAGTTCTACTACTATATAGCAGTCCATAGCCCGCTGATGTGCTAGGGAGGCAGTGTGCCACCCATGTCTGTTTTCCTAATGCTAGTGTGCCAGCACATCGTCTTTCATTCCGGTAGCACTATTGTGTTATGGAACCGCTGTTCTAAACGGCTGTCTGTGCATTAATGGGGTAGTGGTAACCCTGTGATTGCAATCAACCAGCCGCGAATTCAATTCTCGCTTACAGTATTGCAGGCATCGTTTGGGTCCGTCTATTTCCACAGTGCTTATGTATGTTCAATTGCAAGTCCAAAGTCGAAATGGAGCTGAAAGCGCCTTTAACCCTGTGACAGAATATCATTTAAAGTAACACCTCTCAAATTATTGATGAAATCTAAAGACAAATTGCTGTAGTGAACCTCAGTAGATAGTAGGGGAGGAAACTTGTTATGTATATACCTTAGTATGAGGCCTTTTACATCAGGAAAGTTGGCAAATGCTATAAAGGTAATTATAGCCTCTATAGCGTCCATAGTGTCCATACTTTATGTACACTATGATACTGCCCATAGCGTCCATGGCAAATGACTCTATTTTCAGTATGATAGCTGCAGTGGAAGCTATGGATGACTATCATAGGAACGCTAATGGCCGTAGACTCAATAGCAGATAATATTTATTCCTTCTGATTTTTCGATTATTCAGAAAATGCTATTAAATATATAAAATCAAATGGTTCTATTCATGTATATATATACAGATAAATACAATAAATACAGCGGGGATTCGAGACTATGCTACCATTTACAAACTCAATGTACACTTACTGAGGCTCTAGAATACAGTAATTTTTGAGTAATAAAGATCTCAATACTTGCTAAAGGACAGACACATATACGGTAGATGTACTATCTGGAATTTCCTGTTATTAATAGAGACATTGGTACAGGATGCAGGATATTGACATACCAACAGGCGATAAGATGATAACAAGCGTGGCAGCGGCTTGGATACGAACTTACATGTTGTAAACAGCTCGCCTTACTAAGGAACGCATTAGATGTTTATAGATGATAAATGAAGCTTTGTGCTTACCAGCGGAATTGTCTGCACTATTCTTTCATCCGGTTTCGTGTTGAATTCGAGTTTGAGTCCTGCGTGCTGGGTGGAAACCGTCACTGAGAATGTACACGTAGCACAGATGAAAACCCACCTTCTATTCTAAGTGGTCAGCACTTGAAAACGAGGAGCGCCAGATCTATTGGTAGGTCAATGTCTTGAATAGAAGCACTCATCAACTATGGTTATCCGCTCCCAATAATGCCGATGACCAGCAAGACAATGTTACCAAGCTCAACTGCTTCGAAGTAGGTCCCTGCGTATTCTGTCAGGTAATATCTCGAGAAAATAACGAAACGTACAGGACTTTGAGACAATGTGAGTTTGCGATCTGCAGTGCTAAGTGCGTAGGCTGTAGATGGTGGTGGTACGACTCTAAGTTGTGACAGCCGCATTGGTTCTACTTAGCATTGTTCGAACCAGCTGAGTTCGTAGTTGTTAGAATAGCGAGGCTAGCGACTGCTAGCGACTGCTTAGCGAGGCTAGCGAGGGCTAGCGACTATTTAGCGACATAGCAGTCGCTACTGTCTGTAGGAAGCGTGGGATGCTATGGAAAAAGTAAGCGCCGTTGCCAACTTTCCTGATGTATCTATGTACAGAATAGGAAACTAGTAAGATAATAGTAATATTGTGAGACATTATTAGTAAGGCCTACTACCCCAACAAAACCTTTCAAAACAACATTGTTGTTCAAACGATTCTGCCTGCGTAACCGGTTATTACATTATTGAGATCATGATATACTACTAGTGGGATCCATTAATTCCAGCCGTTGACACACATGCGGGTCTCTCCACAAGCTTCACTTGTTCATAGAAACGTTCCGAAGTGGCCTTGGGCGGGTCAAAGGACCAATCTTTGTACTTCGGGTTACTCGCAAGTAATCTCTGCATGGTTTTGGGCAGGGTCATTGGGAACCAAGTGTAGACATTCTTGTCTGGGTAGTGGCCAGGTAGGGTGCGCATGAGGATCTTATGGACTAGGAAATGGTTTAGCTTTCTTATGAAACAAATTATGCCATAAGGAACTCACTATGTCCACCGAAAGCTTCATTATCGAAGTTCCTCTTCACGTCGTCGCAACCCCACTTCGTAGCATTCCTTTCTATAAAAATGGTCAGCGGTGTTCTCAGCCAGCCTCGAAGCCCTTACCATTCCACGCAGTCGTAAAGAAACGGTCACCCCTGATCTGTGGGAACGATTATTTGCTCAGATAAAAATACTACGTCTTGCTGAGTAAAGCAAACTTACGAGGGAAACGGCATCAAAGAGCAGTCCGTTGCGCATGGTATGCACCCTGTTGAAACGATCGTACATGTCGTTTTGACCAAAACCATCGTCGAGCTGCCCCTCGGCATGCAAGCCTGGATAAAGTTCTAAATTGTCGATATCACCATACAGCGCACGGGCAGCCTTGTAAATCTCTGGATCGGCATTCCAGTCTTCGAAGTCTTCAAAACCTGTTGTTGTACGTCAGTGAACGCCTTCTGGGAAAATATAGGTGAACTCACGTCTGAGTCCTAGGAACTCTCTGAATTCGTTCAATGTGCAGACCCTAAAGGATAACTCATGAGAGGGGAAGTGGACAAAAGGCGATTGACATACTTCGCAGTGCGGGCAGCTTTTATTCCCATGACGTCCACAAAGGACAGGACTATGAAACAGTGTTGAGACTATGCACTGTTGTTAATACGCAGTATAGTACGTACCGTTTGGAGTTCCACGTGCACGGAACTGACCCGCGGGTGATTCGGAAGCCGCTTTGATAATATCAGCAAGCTTTTCGTCGTTGTATATACCGTCTTTATCGCGCTGCAGTCCGCCAAAGGTCCGCTCTTCTGGGGGAGTCAACGCGGGTACACGAGCCGCCGCTTGCAATTTAACGAAATCTTCCGCCGCAAGCTGTGCAATGCTCATTCAGCGCTTCGCAGTGGTAAAATGTATCGTCGACTTACTTTCTCGTGTTTGCCAACCAAATTATCAAGGGTCTTGTTAGCCCAAGCGACCTCATTATCACTACAAAGGCCTGTTAATAGATGAAGATTACGTAGCTGGGGTAGGCAAACCTCAAAGATGCGTGCCAACGATACCTAGACAAAGGTGGTGAATTCTCGGTTACATGTGCAATTCTTGTTGACTTACAAAGTATTAAATTCCACGCTGACAAGGTTGCCGTCTCCACGACTGATAACCATGTCTGGGAGATTGATTTCCTATGTAAATGGCTATAAGGCCAATAGATCGTGAGTAGAATCTGAAGACACATACCCCGAAGACTTCGGCAGTGTACGGCCAGCCTCCCAATGATTGAGTTTTGCCTGTGATACGGGTCGATTTATTCCAGGAACTCTGTGAAAGCAGTCATTGACGTACCCATCAAGCCAGCAACATAATCCGTGATGACGATGTTGACAAAGTGCATGCAGCTAGCCACAGGACGTCAATTCATGCTGGGAAAGAGACTGACAGTCACATACTTGATCAGGCGAGCAGTTTGGAAGATTTCCTCGTCCTGCTGTTCACGGAGTTTGGGTTTTCCTTCAATTTCCACAGAGTCAGGATCCTGCCAGTTACGATCGACGTATTTCTTGTCTAAGCAACTCTTCAAGAGCTGCTTCGCAATATACTGAGATTAAACTGTAAGTATGTCTCATCAAAGTAGCGAATAAAAATTATGACGTACATTATGGTTGCGATTGAAGAGGACGAGGATAGCGCCTGCGGCCGGAGGAAGCGAGAGCATACGAGTATCCGCAAAGCAATCAGGGAGAATATAACCCCTTCCTGTTTTGTTGCGAATCTTATCTTGTTGTTCTTGACTGCTCCCGTAGCTATTACGACCGTTAAAATGCTGCATTTATATAAAGTGCTACACTCACAGAGGCGACAAGTCAAAGTAGGAGGAAGCGAGATTAACCTTAGGGTTGCTTATATCGGAATTAAAGACGGAGTGGATGACCAAGGTGCCGTATGCAAAGGTTAGCGCACTGAGCCCAAATGAGCTGGGCACAGACTTGATTTCGACATGAGAAACAGTTCGCTGAACCAAGGAGATATAAGCCTACTTTATTTTCACAACGCTGTAAGAGCTCTGCGAAAACTCGTTCGGCACCTCCCTCAGCAAACGCAGGAACCTTGGGGTCGTCCCGCGGCGGGGTGCGGACATTCTTCGCATAAGGCCGTCCGGCTCTTCCAAGGTTGTCAGAGCCATCTGCGGTACGGTAATCGTATCCAGAGACAATCTCAGGAGGGTGGGGCATGGTCTTGTAGATGATTCCGACAAGGCGGTCACTACGATGCGAGTATAAGAAATGACAATGTAGACATTGCCTGGAGGCTTACTTTATGTCTTTCTGCTGCTTGCTCGTCAAAGGAAGGAGCCTCACGAAACTTAGGACGGTCAAAGCTGTCCGGACCTGGTGGAGGGAGAATTGTTACTATCTGTCTGGTTTGGGGAGGTAAATGTACTCACATATGCTTGTCCCTTCAAAGTAAGCATTTGTTCTATCATTCTCGAGAAGAACGTCTCAGGGGTGAGCTGACCGGGTTGGAGAGATACTTGAGGGGACCACTTTTTTGGGGATTGATATTCGGGGGCCACCTGCTTGATTGTCTCATCCCACCATCTCTTCTGATCCTCCTTCTTATCTTTTTGCGTATCTGTCTTCTCGGTTCTGGGTGGAAACTGGAAAACTATTAGTGGCGTCAACAGAAGTATTTGATAGAAACACACCGCGTCGATCTTGCTCTCTGGGGATAAATTGAACAAGAGATTGCCAATCTGGATGGGGATATTCTCCCTATTGATAGAAGGTTCATAAAAAGAGTGCATCTGATCATGATACATCTTACTTTAGAAATTTGAACATGACCCCGCCACTCGACCCAAAGAGCCCGCTAGCACCAAGAAGATTTGAAGCAAGTAAAACCTGTAATACACCAAGTTAATGAGTCAACGAAATGGATATGTGGAATGTTCTAACAAAGGTTTGAGGTTTTAAATTTTTCATCAGTTCCATAATCGCCTTCGGGAGATCTGGGAGGGACCCCTTAATGATATTGTTCCACTCCTGCAGTCCTCAAGTCATTTATTTAGTTGCAAAGTATTTTGAAATCAACTGCTTACATCCTGATCTGGACCGGCGGGGAGCGTGGTTTGACCGATCTGGGCTAATATTCCCTGGACTACTATTCCTGCAGAGAAAGTATGTCAGCAACGGCAAGAAGTCAGATTGAAAAACGCACCAGTAGACATTGTATTATGGTAAAAGGCGGAATGGAGGAAGTGGTGCAAATGAGGAAAATGCCTATGAGTAGGTAGACAAGTTACTGTCTGGAGGAGCACCTTTATATATGTTTTCTTCTCTGTACACTATTATCATCAAAATCACTTGGAACTCTTAGGTTCGCTATCAGTTACACTCCGCTGTCAAAAACAACATTTGAGTGCCTTGAAATCGCTTCACGCACCACCGGCTTTGCCATGTGCCTAAGCGCGAATTCGGTCGATGAACCATCAACGGTGGAGCTGTGGGCAACACATGTAGTTTATAGACTTCAAATTCCCAGCCATGTTCCAATTGCCAGTGGTCAGCGCATACTTAAACGGTGAATGTGTGAGTCCCATGTAATTGTAAAATCCATTAACGAGAAACATCCCTGTTTAACGTTTAGGACCGAGAATTTCAGCGTCCACTGATAAGGTACGAACTACAGATTCGGATGCTTCGATTTGAAGACAACGAACCCTTGGACAGGGACATTGATGCATATCTAATTGGCCTACGCCTAGACTTGGCAATGGTGTCTAGACTCTAGTCCTATTATTGGAAGACTAATTCGTATTCCCGTCCCACCCATCCAGGCGTCCAACATTTGCCCGCTTCCTGGACTTGCCTGCGAATCTCACGCATCTACCACCCACAAAATCGGAGAATAAGAGAAAACAAGAAATATAGTTATCTGTATTGGTGCACAAAAAGGGAACACAACACATACATAGAGATCATAGGACTGATTCGCCCATATTCAGATATGTATCTTTGAAACTGGAAGGACTGATGAGGCTAATTGATAGGATGATGTTTCAATACATTCTATTTTACACTTGCATTAGAGATGGAACAAGGCACGATATGCGTTGCTTGCCTAGATTGTAGGTCCTAGACATCTTGGAGAGTCCATGCACGGATGCTAACTCTCTCCACAAACGGCAAGTCAACTAACTCTCCACCTTACTGTAGCTACTCGTTGTTAAACTCCAACTCCAGGCGTAGCCGATCGAGATGAAGGAAAACGGAGGCAACATTGGAACTCCGCATCTCCGCAACTCCGCTTGAAGCACCTGTCTCGTCTCTAACGCCTCGTCAGACTCCTGAGGACGTTCGCCGCAGTTATCCCAGCTCGGCCTTAAAGTGAACAAGTTGGATGATGCGATCCATGGGTATGTTAGAATATGGAGATTTGAACAGGTACGAGCACCGCACAAACCCAAGCTCCGTGCACTGTGCGCACAGCTTAATTTAATCGGTACCTAGTGTGCAGATAGGCTTAAGTTTTTGCTCCTTACCATTTAGTTTACATGCTCCACTACCTGATATCTTTAGTATCAAGTCGCTAGTTGAGATTCGAGTCCCCTGCGTGATTGCGAAGGTCCACTACTACATCACAGGTGAGGAACGGGCACCTCATCTCAACAGGATACGTCCTAGCCTATCCTTACATACTCCGAGAGAAGGGAAATCTTCACGTATTAGCCTAGGATCGACGGCGAATTTCCTCCAAATCATCTTAGATGAGGAACCCGAGCAAAGAGTGGAGCTTCGCCTCGTGTTCCCTGACTAATAGCTCTCATAAAAGCTGACCTGAACCATCATTCCACCTAAATATTTTTGGGGTTGTCAGGAACCTTTCTCCCGCCTCCAGATGAAGGGGTGGATAAAGAAAATGATTACCCACGGAATCGTCATCGCGTTCTTCAAACTACTGTAGTATTACAACGAAATGTGCGCGTAACACATAACGGCCCTGCCCTCAGAACCGCACGAAATTCACCCTTTGTAACGCATAACGGGGCCCTTCGAACTTAAATTTTTGAGTGTCATGAGCGCTTCAAAAATGCGAATTTTCGAGATAAATTTTTACGCCAAGAACAAGCGTCGAGAAGTCCTCTTGAACGGTGCAGGGCAAACTAATCAACTATGGAGCTCCCAAAGACCTTGAAAGCGTTGACATCGAGGCTGGGAAAGTGGACGGGAAGAACATGTCGTTTGATTGGGCGCGTAACTTTACCCCTGCCTTACGTTAGCTATCAGTCGGCCGCCAACGTCGACGACGACGACGAGGCTGAAAGCCACGGACTGCTTCCTTGCCATCAAAGCGACCTTCTATTACTTACTTTCTCGGTCATTTTCATTATCAATAAATTCCCCGCCGTGATTTGAAACCTCTAATATCCTCAAAATCGATGTTACGATGGTTGGACATACCACTATGGAACGTAGGTATCAACGCCTGTTTGCCAACTAAGATCGTCTTTGTATTCTACTATATAAGTGTTAATAAAACACTGACAAGGCCTCCATTGAAGTCAATTACCGTTTATCAAGCCGTCGATGACACGTTGTCCCCGACCTGTCATGAGCTCGTTTGGGCCCCCAGGCTGCATCAACCTCCATTTTCATCTTTAGCGTGAAGAAACTGCTCAATATCATATTGTCTTAAAAGACCAGTTCATACATTCGATCCATCATTTCCCCCGGTTGGACTACGCTTGCGGCAAGGCACACTCTTTTGATTCGATTCTTCCATCTTTCGACCCAGCACTCAACTTTATTTCCGTACCTTGCATACAGGCTTGCTTACATCACTAAAACTATCCTCATTGAGGGAACGTGTTACAGAGCCTCGAATAGGAAGTAGCATAGATTGTTCGGTGTAACTTTATGAATGTATCACTGTCAAGATAAGTCAGTAAAACATAACCAAGAAGGAACATGAGTGACATACCACACCACATCCTGCACCTTGCACACAGGCATTGCTCATAACATGATCATAACATGAAAAGCAGGATCCGAAAAATAACAAAGTGAAAACTGAAAATATAAGACAAAACTGAAATTGAGATGAATGAATGGAAACTTGAAAAAATGTTATGAAAGAAAAAAGAAGTAATAAACTATGGTGGGGTCCGAGATTGGAGTCAAATCATATCTTGGAAAGGGGTCCTGGCTTGTTTGGATATTTGCGATGAAATTCTTCAAGGAGGTCCAGTGTATTGAGTTCAGTAGCTAGTACCCAATCAGTATCTTGTTCTGTACCCTCATAGCCCATCCACTTGATGAGGTATTGAAGTTTACATTTATGTCTTCTATCTATCTTTGAATCAAGGATAGCATCAAGCTCATAATTAGATAGGGGGCTGATGGTGTACGATCTTCAAACTGATTAATAGTTGTGGGCTCCAGCATTGATATGTGAAAGACAGGGTGCACCATCTTGTAAGTGTCCAGAAGCTGAAGTGTATATGAGAGCAAACCATGCTGAGCAAGAACTTCAAAAGGTCCCAAGTATTTCTCAGCAAGCTTCTTTGATGGTCTCATTGTCTGAAAGTATTGAGCTTTGACAAAAACATAGTTGCCAATAGAAATCTCAGGGCCTGGTAGCCTGCAATGGTCTGCGGGGCCCTGATAGTGCTCTTGAGCTTCCTTCATACTAATATTGAGATATTGATGTAATTCATCAAGGTTAACAACATATTCATGGGCACGAGCTGAAGCCAGATTGTGCTCCGGATGAATAGTAATGTTAGGATGGTAACCTTTGTTAGCAAAGAACAGAGATATGTTGGTAGCAGCATTAGGAGTGTTATTGTAAGGGATTATATATAATCCCTGGTACAAAGTCACCTTGGACTTTAGTTAGACACATATATGCATCTGCACATATCATGAATTGACTTCGCTCAATTCCTCTAAGTCCTTATGGGCTCCTATGGACACATATATGCATCCACATAGTTACATAATATTATTACATAAAGTATAAAGTACCTTACATAATCATGTAGTATATAGTTCTGGGTTGGCAACTAGTGCCAACCAGTTGTCACCTTACCTTGTACTATCTAGTAGCTGAAATACACACATTGTAAACAGTCTGCTAGCGCAAGGAGTGATATACTAACCACTGTAAAGACATAGTCTTTACACTTTTCTGACTTATACATCAAAGCTATTCACTATGAATATCTGGAACGAACCTTCGTTCCAATGGCCCCAAAGAAGAAAACCAGTGACAAGGTCCCCTCAGGAACCAGTGATGCCATTGACAGCAGCAGCACTCCCAACGTTGCAAGTGGGAATGATCCCACCCTAGATCCTGGCAAGGATCCCAGCCAGGCAGTGTCAGCCACCTCGGAGACGAATATAAGTCATCCTATGACACGGAGCACCCGTGTCACCGACCAGCTTGCCCACCCAGCGAGTGAATGGGGAACATTTGAGGATCCTACTCAGACCGTTCAAGGAATGCTTCCATCTTTGAAGTGTTTTATCTGCCAGGCTAAGTTTCCTTTGAGTGAACCAAGTGAGTGACGGAGTGCAAGCTGCTTGAAATTTCTGCGGTGTTCGGTGTTCTGTGCCGACGAGTGACATAATTAATACAGAGCTGCGTGAGCCGCTTGCAAATACTGCTCTGTGGTGCTTTATGGTCTTTGCTGAGTGAGCGACGGATGCAATTGTACTGCTTGCAAATGCTGTGAAGGGAAACGAAAACAAGGTTTAAGATGATTCACGTGCAGGTCAGGTGATGGAGAGGTATATAAGGACCGCGGGGGAGCGCTATCACTCCTTTTCCTTGTCGCACATGTACCCAGACTCTACCGTAGCGGTGTCCCTGCCCTCCCCTGCTCGAACAACGAACTTAACCCTGATCCGCCAGAGTCGGGCCCGCTCTGGTTGATGAGGGATGGAACAAATCAGGGAGAAAGATAGGATACTCAGTGGACGTCTTGGAGAGAGGGCGGATCAGTGAGTGGCGTCCTCTACGAGCATTGCGCCTGGATACTCTCCTTGCTTGACGAGCTTTGGAGCACTGTCCCTGGTGGTTGTTTTCCTGGCATGTGCGGCCGTCGTTTATTGGTCTTTTTTGGCGGATTCAATCCTTTGCCGATATTCATCGAGCAAAAGTGTTGCCACCGCCTGAATGAGCCTTTTTCTTTCTTTGTATAGTAGTTTGTATAATAACAATGTAAATTGTGCTAGGAGTTATACAAATACACGCCAGTTCCTTCCCTCGTTTGGTGTGAAGATCTTTACGCAACACTTCTCATCAAGCCTCACGTTGCACTACTAGTATGAAGGCATTTCGAAGGAATTTTTCCAGCTCGTGGGTGTCAATTTTCAAAGTCTTTGAGTATTACGAGATAACTCAACGATACGACTTGCCACAGGGCATATTGCACCATTCGCGCAACAGCTAATACTTACATGGAAATCTGGATACAAAGATCTTCGAACATTCTTTAAGCTCGAGAGCAAAACGTCAAGGATTAAATACTTATCTCTGAAATGCTCGTCTTCAGCTGCGAGTTTTTGAAGGACTGACGACGGTGACAACCGATTCCAAAGCTATCATTCCTCCTTTAAACGTCACAAACGAATCCCGTGGTAGACGAATTAAACTGACCGACCTCATTGTGTTTTCATATCTTTGACTGAATTCCTCTTCAAAAAGACCGATCGGCTATCAGGATACTGGTCTTTCACGAGAATATTCCTGGAATTCCGCTGGGCTGCCGGTCCTGATACGATTTCCGAAGCATCCAAAATATTCAGAAAACGGTCCAACGAAATTGAATGATGATTGATTATAATGATGAGCACTTTGAAGAGAATCCGAGCGTATCAAGTTCAATACGTTTTTACGCTTGACCATGTTATCCAGAAGAGATCATTTCCGTAACCGTCATTCCTTGAGCACCGCCAGGCGACTGGATAATAAAGGTTTAGCTTTAAATCTTCATAAGGTAAAGAAAATTAGTGAGTTACGAAGCGTAGTGTGAGTTGGTGGATAACATACGGCCGAGGAATCGTCGTCCAACTCTAATGCGAGGCTAACACTTGCGGTTGCCGAATCGTGACCCCCGAGCGGATTCGAAGTCCCTCAATTTGATCGACTCTGCAGCCAAAGGTCGGCTTGCTAACGCCGCCTTTGTGAAGAGTCTCTCCTGGTTCATCCATATAACCATCCGGTTGAGTCAGTAAAAATGCTTAATACAACAGTGTAGCCGTACCGATAGATCTGCAATATGCCTTTCTCAGCTTTACTTTCTGTGCTCCGACTCACTGATGAGACATGTTGAATGCCGGGGTGTATCATATCACGACCGCCCTTTCAGTCTAAACTAAATGATTCATATGACAATTGGTCTTCCGAGGGGATATATTGAAGCGGCAACAACGAGAACGTTACATGCACAGCTTTCCCTTTTTCTTCTTAGTCACCTTCCCGCCCTTGTCTCCGCCTATATGCTTAACCTTTGCCTACATCAACAGTGAATCAAAATATGGGTCTGTAATAGAGAAATAGTACACACCGGCATCCGAGGCGGAGATGGCAAACAACAGTGAGAGGATCTTTCGGGAGATGAGAGGAAAGGATTGTTACCCGATGCACAGGGACTCCGGCGAAATAAGTGATAGCAACGGCTCCATGGTGCGAGTGGTCGGATGCCATGGTCGCAGGGCCAAACCACACAGTCTTCCCGAGTTCGAATGCAGCTGTGTCAAGTCGTTACCATCCCGATTTGGGCCGAGCGTGTTTTTTTCTCTACTTTTCCCTCCGTTTCCCTCAGTTTTTTCTCCTGTGTTGTCCGTTTTCGTAGCAATACTACTTGGATCCCAGGGAACGCGTGGAAATACAATGATGTCTGATTGGTTAATCGCGTGCCTCATTAACATACGACGCGCTCTGGCTCTGATTATTTCTCTTCATAGCGTCTTTATAAATATATTTATAATCAAACTTCATGTCAGATAGTTAATATGCTAAAGGGATAACTCACAACGTTCCTCAGTCCTTGATCAGCCTAATAACCTTCTCAGCCCATTCTTTACCTTCTCCAGCATATAGCGCAGTTATGGTGCTAACATGATTACGTCCCTTCAAGGACCAAGAAATAGTTTGTATGCCAGCATTGTCCAATAATGCTTTCTTAAACTCATCTGCGCAGTCCAAGAAATTCTGGGGATCTCTCTCGCTTGTCAGGACTAGGACCTTGGGCAGGAGAAGCAGTTTCAACTAGAAAAAAATTCATCGATTAATTAATTATCTTTGAGCTAAAAGGATACAATAGACATTCAAAGAACCTTCTCTCCAGACTCGTTTTTGAGAAGAGCAGCTGGCATCTTCTTTTCCAAATATTCCTCAGACCCATAATATCCCATCCTATACTCTTTAGGTTCGGGGAAGACATCCCCATCCTCTCCATCATCCCGTCCGCCTCTCTCTCTCATCTACGCCTCCAAAAGAGCCTTGACGGCTTTTTCTCTCCTCCGAGTATACCCCCCCCTAGCAGACGCGAGACGCCTCCCAAGGGTCTCCCATTCCGAAATGCCCGCCGCCGCGACATCCACTCTATTCATCGCAGCTCCACACACTCCGGTCCCATCCAAGACATAATCTGTCGTATTCCCGCCGCCTATTGCGTAAATGAAGTTCTGGAGGTCGGCTTCATGAATATGGGTGATTGATAACTCTAAGAACGTCATATTCGGGAGATGTTTCGAGGCCGATTGGCGATTGGGATCCCGTAGATGGTGAGAGAAAGGAATGGATAAGAAGGCGTTGAGGGACGCGGAATTGATTCCGAAGGTGCAATATATGTTTCGCGAAGGGCGATAAAGCCAGCATCGTGAATGGCGTTAAGGAGAAAGATACGATCGGTTGCACGAAAGGTCGTTTTGAGAGTGGGGAAGTGGGGGGGCAGAGTAAGGTAAGGTCGCTCCCCCAGTTGTCCCGGGAGTGGACCTCGAGCTATTTTTTGCCGTACTCTAGTTTTGCAATTTAGAGACAGTTCGGTATGGCATATCTGACGTTGTCCAAACGGAAGATTCTGTGGGGAGTCCAAGGGGGAATAATGCGAGATAAGATCGGTGAGGGCGTCGAATTCAGGACCTTCAATGTCAATCTTGAAGATGTCGATGAATTATTTATGGTCTGCATAATCCGAATGTCGTTAGATGGGATGGTCGCACAATGAAGGGAGAAGCGCCGTGCCACTTAACTTCATAAGTCCGAGTGTCCAAAGTGTAGATCGTGATAGTATCTTGCGGTCTGTGAGCGTCCACTCAGCCCACTGCTGACAGACCCCATGGATTGTGAGATGAGCGAAGAGCGGCGAGCGATGTTTGGTCCGAACTACGATATAATTTCAATTAACTGAAGCATACAGCTCTCGAGCTTTATGCTTGGAAGTCATCCGTGGGTGAACGGTGCTGTTCGTCCGTTATAGGACGCTGCCAATATTCTTCTCCAACTTGGAATTGCGCACGATCTTGTCCTGATAGCTATATGTAACGTCTGATACTCTGGAATGAAGCTTGCGTTCAAAATAATACGTTGGATGTTCTTTAGTGTCCAACTACCCAAACTCGCGCGATACGCAACTTCAAAGTCTTCTTCAACCTCAATATGTCAAATGGTCATGGTCCTATGTCGATAGCCATGCGTAATGTGCGATATTGCTGGATCTTATCCGCTGGAGGTATTTCCAACTTGCTCTGTATAAGAGGCTCGAAACCTGGGATTTTCCGCAACCCCCTAATGCGCACAGTACCGTCTCGTGTCCCTAGGGCGAGCCGCAATCGAGCTGGTCTGGTGGTGTCCTTCAACACGGGACCACTATCCCAATTCGTTTTCATTCCCAACCTCCAATACTCCTTAGTTCTCAACATCCGTTATCTGCGAACCTCGAATTCGGAATAGTCTAGTGGGACATCTTTGAAGGTTGAAATGCTTGTCCTGGTTTCGTTTTCTTGCTCCCATGTTTCGTGGTACGACGTAGTGTGATGAAGCTGAAGGAAGAAGGTCCCTATCTTCTTAAAGAGAGGGTAGATAGCTTATTGAACAGCATCGTAGTCGTTATTAGTAATTGGTGAAGAAAACGTAACTCAGACAAGGGAACGTCCACCGCACCATTACAGGTGATTGCGAATGACCTTCAAGTTCCAACCGTCTTCAACTGGTAAAGCGAGGTCTTTAAACTTCATCGTCGAGACAGTAAGCTTGCGCTTGTCTTCAGAGATAACTTTGATTGGCTTAGCATGTTGCGCAAAATGTGAGTGGAGTTGTGTTGGTAAAGAGACTTAAGGCTCGGATGGGATGGCGTCAGTCTAAGTCAGATGGTGGTTCAATGAGAATTGTTGTGCAAAGAGTTTCACACTAAAAGAGGGAAGGAACTAGCATGTACCTGTATAATCCTTAGCGCAATTTACATTATTATTAATACAAACAAATATACAAAGAAAGAAAAAGGCTCATTCAGGCGGAGGCAACACTTTTGCTCGATGAATATCGGCAAGGGATTGAATCCGCCAAAAAAAGACCAATAAACGACGGCCGCACATGCCAGGGAAACAACCACCAGGGACAGTGCTCCAAAGCTCGTCAAGCAAGGAGAGTGTCCAGGCGCAATGCTCGTATAGGACGCCACTCACTGGACCCACCCTCTCTCCAGGACGTCCACTGAGTATCCTATCTTTCTCCCTGATTATTTCCATCCCACATCCAACCAGAGCCGGCACGGCCGTAAACCAGAGCCGGTACGGCCGTCACTCTGGCGGAAAAGGGTTAAGTTCGTTGTACGAGCAGGGGAGGGCAGGGACACCGCTACACTGAATGTGGGTACATGTACGACAATAATAAGAGTGACAGCTTTCAGGTCATCCGTCCCCCATCCGGCTTCGATTCAGCCTGTCAAGTACGGGCGCCTATCACAGTCTTGGGTTCCAGTAATTATAAGGAACGCATGGAATACAATCATGTCTGATTGGTTAATCGCGTGCCTCATTAACATATTACGATGTGCTCATTCCCTTCAAAACGTGTTTCTAGAAATATATTCAAAATTAAATATTATGCTAGCTAGTCAATATGCTAAAAGGATAGCCCACAGCGTTCCTCAGTCCTTGAGCAACCTAATAACCTCCTCAGCCCATTCTTCACCTTCCCCAGGATATAGCGCAGAAATTGTGCTAGCATGATTATGCCCTTTCAAGGACCAGGAGATAGTCTGTGTGCCAGCATTCTCTAATAACGCTTTTTTAAACTCATCTGCCCAGTCCAAGAAATTCTTGGGATCTTGCTCGCTTGTCAGGACTACAAGGACCTTTGATGGGAAGAGTTGTTTCAACTAGAGAGAAAAATCGTTAATTAATTAAATTTGAGCTGGAAGGATATAATAGACATTCAACGAACTTCTCTCCTGACTGGCCCTTGATCAGAGCAGCTGGCGTCTTCGTTTCCAGATATTCTTCAGACCCAAGCTGAATGAGGGTAATTGAGAGTAATTGAGAGTAAGACATGGACATCCGGTCTCGCGATCATGAAACTTACTCATTTCCTATTGTTACTATTTCTTTTTTCCTTTTCTTGTCATATTTCTATGTAAGGTCAATTTTGAATATGTATTACATTCGGTAAATATAATCAAATAATGGATACATAATCATTCCTTGAGGTAAATAATATGAGAGCTTAGAGTACAGAGCCGCTTGCAAATACTGCTCTGTGGTGATCTGTGGTCTGTGCTGAGTGAGCGACGGAAGTAATCGTACTGCTTGAAGGGAAACAAAACAAGGTTTGAGAGAATTCACGTGCAGGTCAGGTAACGGAGAGGTATATAAGGACTCGGGGGAGCGCTGTCACTCTTTTCCTTGTCGCACATGTACCCACACTCAAGTGTAGCGGTGTCCCTGCCCTCCCCTGCTCGTACAACGAACCTAACCCTGATCCGCCAGAGTCGGGCTCGCTCTGGTTGATGAAGGATTGAACTAATCAGGGAGAAAGATAGGATACTCAGTGGACGTCCTGGAGAGAGGGCGGATCAGTGAGTGGCGTCCTTTACGAGCATTGCGCCTGGATACTCTCCTTGCTTGACAAGCTTTGGAGCACTGTCCCTGGTGGTTGTTTCCCTGGCATGTGCGGCCGTCGTTTATGGGTCTTTTGGCGGATTCGGTCCCTTGCCAATATTCATCGAGCAAAAGTGTTGCCTCCGCCTGAATGAGCCTTTTTCTTTCTTTGTATATTAGTTTGTATAATAATAATGAAAATTGCGCTAAGAATTATACAGGTCCATGCTAGTTCCTTCCCTCTTTTAGGGTGAAACTCTTTACGCAATAATTCTTATCATACCACCATCTGACTGGCGTCATCTCCTTAAGCCTCTTTACGAACGCTAAACTCCATTTACATTTTGCGCAACATGCTAAGCCAATCAAAATTACCGCTGGAGACCCGCGCATGCGCACCGTCTCATTGACCAGGTCAAATACCTTTCCTCACTATAATCACTCATAACGGACAACGCTCCCGCTGCCGACACATAAGTATATTTTCACTCCAGGTAATTAGATCCTTCTTTCTTCTTCATTCAGCTTAAGATTCATAACTCTCAGTTTGGGACAGTCATTTACATGATCAAATAGCGAGTCCATGAAATGAGATGGAAGGACACGGGGAGGGGTTTCGGTTTATTTTACTGGAGGGTACGTCCGGACAAAGGATACACTATACGGAACAAGAATGTGTAATATCGGCCTTATAACGTAAGTGGTAGGGTACCATGGCTGCAGGAGAAAATCCGTTGAGTCCTCTCGGGTTCAAACAGCTGTAGTTTTTCGTCACACGTTTCATGTATATTACAGTAGTCCGAGTGCACCATAAGCGCCCTACGCGCTTCGAGCACTTAATTTAATTCTCTCTCTCTCTCGTCACACGTTAAATGCTAGTTTTTGTCCACCCTTCTTATTCTCGTTTTTTTCTGTCTTAATCGCAACGCCGGAAATAAATTTAAAACTAAATCAGTGCTATATGAAGTCGTGAGTTAATAAGAGATAGATTATGTTCCATTTCCACCCGGCTTGTGCACCGAGTCAAAGCGGGTCACCATGTATGTATTCGAAAAATATTGGACCCTTCCAGAGTAAATTAAAGACAACTGCTTTGGATACTCTGTGAGGAAAGGATTTTAGAATACAACAAGAAAAACTGCAGTGGTATTTAGTGTCTAGAAGAATACATGGGTATACGAATTCTCTTGATAACCCTCGACATGATTCGAAGTACAACAGGTATACCGAATAAAGAAACTCAAAGAATGTAATGCTAAGAAGAGCCTATTAAGAGCGCTTGTAAAGGGGACTGTCCAATTCCACAGAAATCCAATTAAGCTTAGATTTATGACTATTTAGGATGGCTAGATTCGGTTCAATTAGTCTAAGTTACGTGTTATAGATTGAGATCTGAACTAACCAAGATCGAATATGGTTTCTCACATCCTGTTTATCAAAATCCTTTGGGTATCGCAGAGGAGGCAGACACATAACGTGGCTGTGTCGCGTAGGCGTTTACATGGTGCTTGAAGTCAGGATGTTTCACGATATCATTTCCGCAACCCAGTTCAAATAGCTTAATTTCTACCTCATCGATCCTTGAAAGGGATAATCATGCTAGCACAATTTCTGCGCTATATCCTGGGGAAGGTGAAGAATGGGCTGAGGAGGTTATTAGGTTGCTCAAGGACTGAGGAACGCTGTGGGCTATCCTTTTAGCATATTGACTAGCTAGCATAATATTTAATTTTGAATATATTTCTAGAAACACGTTTTGAAGGGAATGAGCACATCGTAATATGTTAATGAGGCACGCGATTAACCAATCAGACATGATTGTATTCCATGCGTTCCTTATAATTACTGGAACCCAAGACTGTGATAGGCGCCCGTACTTGACAGGCTGAATCGAAGCCGGATGGGGGACGGATGACCTGAAAGCTGTCACTCTTATTATTGTCGTACATGTACCCACATTCAGTGTAGCGGTGTCCCTGCCCTCCCCTGCTCGTACAACGAACTTAACCCTTTTCCGCCAGAGTGACGGCCGTACCGGCTCTGGTTTACGGCCGTGCCGGCTCTGGTTGGATGTGGGATGGAAATAATCAGGGAGAAAGATAGGATACTCAGTGGACGTCCTGGAGAGAGGGTGGGTCCAGTGAGTGGCGTCCTATACGAGCATTGCGCCTGGACACTCTCCTTGCTTGACGAGCTTTGGAGCACTGTCCCTGGTGGTTGTTTCCCTGGCATGTGCGGCCGTCGTTTATTGGTCTTTTTTTGGCGGATTCAATCCCTTGCCGATATTCATCGAGCAAAAGTGTTGCCTCCGCCTGAATGAGCCTTTTTCTTTCTTTGTATATTTGTTTGTATTAATAATAATGTAAATTGCGCTAAGGATTATACAGGTACATGCTAGTTCCTTCCCTCTTTTAGTGTGAAACTCTTTGCACAACAATTCTCATTGAACCACCATCTGACTTAGACTGACGCCATCCCATCCGAGCCTTAAGTCTCTTTACCAACACAACTCCACTCACATTTTGCGCAACATGCTAAGCCAATCAAAGTTATCTCTGAAGACAAGCGCAAGCTTACTGTCTCGACGATGAAGTTTAAAGACCTCGCTTTACCAGTTGAAGACGGTTGGAACTTGAAGGTCATTCGCAATCACCTGTAATGGTGCGGTGGACGTTCCCTTGTCTGAGTTACGTTTTCTTCACCAATTACTAATAACGACTACGATGCTGTTCAATAAGCTATCTACCCTCTCTTTAAGAAGATAGGGACCTTCTTCCTTCAGCTTCATCACACTACGTCGTACCACGAAACATGGGAGCAAGAAAACGAAACCAGGACAAGCATTTCAACCTTCAAAGATGTCCCACTAGACTATTCCGAATTCGAGGTTCGCAGATAACGGATGTTGAGAACTAAGGAGTATTGGAGGTTGGGAATGAAAACGAATTGGGATAGTGGTCCCGTGTTGAAGGACACCACCAGACCAGCTCGATTGCGGCTCGCCCTAGGGACACGAGACGGTACCGTGCGCATTAGGGGGTTGCGGAAAATCCCAGGTTTCGAGCCTCTTATACAGAGCAAGTTGGAAATACCTCCAGCGGATAAGATCCAGCAATATCGCACATTACGCATGGCTATCGACATAGGACCATGACCATTTGACATATTGAGGTTGAAGAAGACTTTGAAGTTGCGTATCGCGCGAGTTTGGGTAGTTGGACACTAAAGAACATCCAACGTATTATTTTGAACGCAAGCTTCATTCCAGAGTATCAGACGTTACATATAGCTATCAGGACAAGATCGTGCGCAATTCCAAGTTGGAGAAGAATATTGGCAGCGTCCTATAACGGACGAACAGCACCGTTCACCCACGGATGACTTCCAAGCATAAAGCTCGAGAGCTGTATGCTTCAGTTAATTGAAATTATATCGTAGTTCGGACCAAACATCGCTCGCCGCTCTTCGCTCATCTCACAATCCATGGGGTCTGTCAGCAGTGGGCTGAGTGGACGCTCACAGACCGCAAGATACTATCACGATCTACACTTTGGACACTCGGACTTATGAAGTTAAGTGGCACGGCGCTTCTCCCTTCATTGTGCGACCATCCCATCTAACGACATTCGGATTATGCAGACCATAAATAATTCATCGACATCTTCAAGATTGATATTGAAGGTCCTGAATTCGACGCCCTCACCGATCTTATCTCGCATTATTCCCCCTTGGATCCCCCACAGAATCTTCCGTTCGGACAACGTCAGGTATGCCATACCGAACAATGTCTCTAAATTGCAAAATTAAAGTACGGCAAAAAATAGCTCGAGATCCATTCCCGCGACAACTGGAGGAGCGACCTTACTTTACTCTGCCTACGGAAACAGTGAATCAGAATATGGGACTGTAATAGAGAAATATAACATACCGGCATCCGAGGCGGAGGTGGCGAACAGCATCGAGAGGATCTTTCGGGAGATGAGAGGAAAGGATTGTTACCTGATGCACAGGGACTCCGCCGAAATAAGCGATAGCAATGGCTCCACGGTGCAAGTGGTTGGATACCATGGTCGCAGGGCCAAACCAAACAGTCTTCCCGAGTTTGAATGCAGCTATTTCAAGTCATTACCGTCCCGACCTAGCGTGTTTTTTTCATGGCTTTTCCCTCCGTTTTCCTCAGTTCTTTTCTCCTGTGTCTGTCCTTTTTCATGGCAATACTGACTTGGATCCCAGGGAACGCATGGAAATACAATGATGTCTGATTGGTTAATTGTGTGCCTCATTAACATACCACGCGCTCTGGCTCTGATTATTTCCCTTCAGAGCGTCTTTATAAATATACATCAAACATCATGTCAGATAGTTAAAATGCTAAAGGGATAACCCACAACGTTCCTCAGTCCTTGATCAGCCTAATAACCTTCTCAGCCCATTCTTCGCCTTCTCCAGGATATAGCGCAGTAATAGTGCTAGCATGAGTATGTCCCTTCAAGGACCGAGAAATAGTTTGTCTGCCAGCATTGTTAAATAATGCTTTCTTGAACTCATCTGCCCAGTCCAAGAAATTCTGGGGATCTCTCTCGCTCACCAGCACTAGGACCTTGGACGGGAGAAGCAGTTTCAACTAGAAAAAAAATCATCGATTAATTAACTATCTTTGAGCTAAGAGGATATAATAACCATTCAACGAACCTTCTCTCCAGACTCGTTTCTGATAAGAGCAGTTGGCGTCTTCTTTTCCAAATATTCCTCAGCCCCATAATATCCCGTCATATACTCTTTATCCTGGCGGCCAAAGGCGGCACTTATGAAAACAAGACCCCCTCTCCTCCAAGAACAGGGTTCCCGCGGCGAGATGTGCCCGCTGGAGATGGCGAGATGGCGCAGGACGGTTCATCTGATTCAGAATCAGAGCTGGACTCAGGCGAGTTCTGGGGAGTGATAAGTACCTGGATCAGCTACGGACTCGGGCTTGACGGTCAGGTGCATCGTATTACGGCATAGCGTCCTCGACCTTTTCCGGTTTGACGGAGTCCTCGACCTCGACCTCTTCCGATTTAACGAGTCCTCGTCGTGTTTCGATTTGACAGATGGGTCTCGTCTCTCCTTGACATCAGGTGCAACGGACTCAGCAGCCGCAGCAGCGATCGATAGGGATATTCATCTTCTTCCAACTCGACGGACGACTCCCCTTTGCATCAGACGCGACGGCGACCTCGACGCCGTTCAGGTACAACCCTACATACGCGGCCAGCTCAATTCTGCAGACGTGAGGTGACAGTCGAAGCTGTCGTGAACCGCAACGGCACAACGGATCACGCATTGACCAATCCAATATGACTACCATTAGAATGCATGTATACACTTGAATTAAAAGAATGCATACCGTTTCTATCACAAGTCTGATCGACGAGGCTGTGCACGGTCCTATAAATCCATCTTCGAGATGGGATAATGTGCTCTTCCACGAAAGCGATGCAAACTTGCCATTCCATCCCCAAATACCTTACACCCCATAGCCTTCTCTTGCGATTCTTCTGCCAGAGTCAGACGTTGGACGTCATCCTACAACCCATCACCCCAAATCTCCCAACCCTTCAATGCCCACATCTCTCTGGGTGTCCTTCCCACCTATCCACCGCCTCGTCAAGGCCCTCTCCTAATGACGTATCCTTCTTCCATTGGACACGATCCACACCCTCCACCTCTAACTCCTCTCACTTTCCATCACCAACGTCCTCCTCCTCCTCCCCAATATACCCATTGCCCCGCCTCCAACAGCGCTCCTACAACAAAGCAGCGGTACCTCTATTTCTTTAAGCTCCTTTATCTCTATCTGCGCTTCCGTAACTTCTGACAGATCTTCCATCGCGCCTTCTCCGTCCTCGTCCTCCTCCTTCTTAGCCGCGCCCTTCCCCTTTCCATCGTCTCCGCCTTTTCTCAGCTTGACTCTGAATACTCGCACAGTCCCATTCCGCGTACTCCTCATCAACCTCTCCCAAACGGCCTTAAGAAGCCTAATCCCATCCACCCACCCCCTCGCAAACTCTTGCCTCGCCTGTGCCGCCAACGTGACCAACTTCTCCTTCGACTTAACTGTTTTATGTCACGATTCAGTAATACATTAGGAACGCGATGCGTATTGTGTGAAGTTTTGGAGTTGGAGGCAATACTCGAATACTCTTTGCGCTCTGGGCTGATGTGGAAGGGCTTAGAGAGGTAGGGAGGCTTGACGGTGGGAAAAGGAGAGGCGTGAAAGAGGCTGATGTGCTGGGTCCATCATCGTGTCCGCCTCTCTAATCTACGTCTCCAAAAGAGCCTTGACGGCTTTCTCTCTCCTCCGAGCATATCCCACCCTAGCAGACGCGAGACGCCTCCCAAGGGTCTCCCACTCCGAAATGCCCGCCGCCGCGACATCCACTCTATTCATCGCAGCTCCACGCACCCTGGTCCCATCCAAGACATAATCCGTCGTATTCCCGCCGCCCATTGCGTAAATCAAGTTCGGGAGGTCGGCTTCACGGATATGGGAGGTTGATAAATCTAGGAGCGTCACATTCCGGAAATGTTTGAGGCCGATTGGCGATTGGGATCCCGTAGATGGTGAGAGAAAGGAATGGATAAGAGGGCGTTGAGGGACGCGTAATCGAGGGTGCAATATATGTTTCGCGAAGGGCGATAACGCCAGCGTCGTGGATGGCGTTAAGGAGAAGAATACGATCGGTTGCGCGAAGGGTCGTTTTGAGAGTGGGGAAGTGGGGGGCAGAGTAAGGTAAGGTCGCTCCCCCATTTGTCACGGGAATGGATCTCGAGCAAATTTTTGCTGTTCTTTAATTTTGCAATTTAGAGACATAGCTCCGTATGTCATACCTGACGTTGTCCAAACAGAAGATTTTGTGGGGGATCCAAGGGGGAATAATGCGAGATAAGATCGGTGAGGGCGTTGAATTCGGGACCTTCAATATCAATCTTGAAGACGTCGATGAATTATTTATGGTCTGCATAATCCGATGGTCGTTAGATGGGATGGTCGCACAATGAAGGGAGAAGTGACATGCCATTTAACTTCATAAGTCCGAGTGTCCAAAGTGTAGATCATGATAGTATCTTGTGGTCCATGAGCGTCCTCTCAGCCCACTACTAACAGACCCCATGGCTTGTGAGATGAGTGAAGAACGGCAAGTGATGTCTGGTCCAAAGGAAAAGATCTTGAATCTGCAACTGCAGTGGTTTGTATTTTGTCTTGTATTTTCTGTGAAAACATGTAGCCCAAATAGCTTGTAAATGTATTACAAGCATCAATTCAAAGCGAAAACATTCATCATTATAAAGTATTATTGGCTGGGAAAACCTTTTTGAGAGCACCAACTGAAAACACTGCTCTGGATCCCTATGCAGTATTCTCCCCATAGTCCTACAGAAGATTGCATGAGTATAACTAGAAAGATGTGAGTGTGAGGAATATGCATACCTCACCAATGTCTTCAGCTTTTCCATCTGTGAACAACTCATCAAGAAGTTTGCCCAAATGTGCCACACTCTTTGTAGATGCTGCCGTTTCTCGCACAGTAACTCTCATGCGGTCCTTATCTTCTTTTTGGGTGGGATTATTCATGATAATTTTCTGTTGCTTGGAGACGGCTTCTTGTAGTTCTTTGTGTAATGATTCAAGCTCGGCAAACCCAGCATCAAGGGCCTTCTTCTCTTTTTCAGAAATTTCAACCTTTGGGTTCAAGACGTAAGGAAATAGTGAGTAACTGGGCTGCTTAATAATTCATTGAATATCCATACCGCCTTCCCCTTCCCCTTATCTTTGGCTTTGGCTTTGGGTGGTGTGGCTGGCATGGTAAAGGTAATATCAGATGTGGTTGGATGAGCGCGTCTGGAAGGTAGCGTTTAAGCTACGCGATCACGTCACGAACACCACAGGAGCCCACAGGACAATGACATTCTGCAGTGTGACACGACGTCAGTCAGCACGCTCTCAAATCGGAGATACCGCTAGATTCGGTGTACGCAGCAAGTCTCGAAGGCATCATATTCTAAGATCTTCGACGCGCATCCTTACTCTCCAGATCTTGACCTTCCATCTCCCTCGGCTTCGACTTACGCCACAGAAGCTAGGCCAGCTCGCAGAGTCGAGGCGTCCTCTTGATATTCACACTCAACCAAGCCTTCTAATATCTCCTCAATATCTCAATCCTTCCAGTATCCACTGCGTCACATCGACTTCAATCGACGTTCCATCTACCATCGAGTCCTCATCGCCACCGACATCTCCTTTCGCTATCCATCACCACCACGATGTCGCTCCCCACTCTCCCCCCAGAGCTCTATCACGCCATCCTATCCCACATCCCGCCCCAAAATCTCCAACACACCACCCTCTCCCTCACCCGCGCTCTCCCTACCTCGCCCGTTCCCCAACGTCCCCTGTTCGAACACATCGCGATCACGCGCTACGAGCAACTCCACCGTCTTTACTCCCGCCTCCAACGGCGCCATTGGGACGCAAGCGGTGCTGACGGCCCCATGCAACGAGAAGGCGACGAGCGACGATGGGTGAAGACCTTCAACCTGATCGCGTGGAACATCGACCCGGAGGTGCTTATTAACGTTCTTGGGCTGCTGGAGAACTTGGAGGAGCTGAGTTTGTGGATTGGGTCGGGGTTTACACCGGAGCAGGTGCAGGAGGCGTTAGAGGTTGTGAGGGATTTCCATGAGGAGATGGGAAGGTTGAGGGTGTTGAATCTGCGGTTTAGGCCTTAGTGAGTCTCTTCCTTTCATACTCGAGATTATCGCTGATTATGTTTAGTGTGAAGACAGCGCGATATTATCAATTCCTCAAAGGCTCATACTATGAGCCCTTCCTCGACACTTTATCCTCCTGGCCCGTCTCCACCTCCCACCCCAACCCCTTAACATCCCTCTCAATCCTGCAAGACCCGCTGCCCTCCCAGCCCGCCATGTCCCCGCTCTCAAAACGCCCCTTCGCCCAACCCATAGTCTTCTTCTCCCTAACGCCATTCACAACCCTCGCTCTCTCCCCCTTCGCCAGACACATATCCCATCTCCGTCTGCGCGTTCCCCAAAGATCTCTCGTCCACTCACTCCTCTCTCCATCCCATTCCAATTCCTCCCAATCACCAATAGGCCCCAAACACTTCCCAAACGTGACATTCCTAGACTTATCAACGACCCATATCAGGGAAGCCGATCTACCGAGCTTGATTTATGTTATCGGCGGGGGGAAGACGCGGGATTATGTTTTGGATGGGACCGGCGTGTGTGGCGCGACGATGAATAGGGTGGATGTAGCGGGGGCGGGAGCGTCGGAGTGGGAGAGCTTGGGGCGGAGTATCGCGAGTGCGGGGGTGGGGTATGCGAGAGGACGGGAGAAGGGCGTGAAGGCGCTTTTGGAGGCGTGGACGAGGGGACGGGGACGTGGCGCGGACGGTGGCGCGGAGGAGGGAGGGGAAGGGGAAGGAAGAGACGGATTGGGTGGATTAGGAATGGGTATGGGCGCCGCGGAAACACGCAGAGGAAGACGCGGTCGGCGTGGGCTCGCTATCTCGACTATCTCACTGCGCGATCGACCCAGCACATCAGGATCAGGCTCCTCCACTCCACTCCTCTCCCCGCCATCGAGTCTCCCCGCCTCCTTAGCTCCCTCCGCGACAACTCAAAGCGCGAAGAAGATTCGAATTCTCCCTCCCCCGCCGAATATCCGCACATTATGCGTTGCGTTCCCTAATGCGATGTTGAAGCCGCGGCGTCAGACGGTTAGGACGAGGGAGAAGTTGGTGGCTCTCGAGGCGCAGGCGAGGGAGGAGTTTGCGAGGGGGTGGGTGGATGGGGTGAGGTTGATTAGGGTTGTGTGGGAGAGGTTGAGGGGGAGTGCGAGGAGTGGGAGTGTGAGGGTTTTTGGGGTCGATTTAAATAAGAGTCAGGGAGAAAATAGCAAGGGCAAGGGCAAGGGCGCGGCTAATGGGGAGGAAGACGGGGAGGAAGATGGAGAAGGCGTCATGGAAGGCCTATCAGAACTCACAGAAGCACAGATCGAGGACGGGATGAAGGCGCTGGAGGGACTAGAGGTACCTCTCCTTTGTTTTAGGGGTGCGGTTGGGAGTGCCGATGGGGAGGATGAGGGGGATGGGTATATTGGAGAAGAACGAGAGAGGGAGGATGTTGAGGGGGATGCAGATGGGGGTTTAGAGGTGGAGGAAGAAACGGAGGTGGGGGGTGTCGACCGGGCGGCGCGGAAGGAGGTATTGGGTGAGGATGGGGAGGGGGTGGATAGGTGGGAGGGACATCCGGAGGGGTGTGGCCATCGGAGGGGGTGGGAGATTTGGGGGGATGGGCTGTAGGTTGACCTGACCTCTAGCTCTGAGTACGAAGGGAAGCTAAGTTGGATCTCGTGGGTCTGTATCGCGGGGCTGGATTTCGTGGGGTGCCGCGACGATGGCTCGTATTCTTGCTCATTGGTTCATAAATTCGAAGGCGCGTTAATACAATGGCCAATCTGCTATGGGAGGACAGGACGCGTTGTTATCATTATTGTTAATTGCGTTCGAGGGTTCCACTCGAATTCGTTTATTAACGGTTTATTTATTCATATCATTACATTACATTACAGGATGTAGACTTAGGATTACCGGCCGTAGACTAGATTTACAGTAGAATTGTATAGTTTGGATTGTACTTAGATACGCGTGTATGTAACTCGGTCTTGTACTTACGTATATGGCGGAAGCTAACTAAGGCGGCCTTGAATTCTGAGCTCTGATTAGTTGATCGCGTCAACAACTCCAGTCTCAATTTACTTAGACAAAATTACGGTCACTATCTGGAGCACACCAACGGAGCTAGAAGGCGGATCAATGTTTGATATTTAAACATGAAGTGGGAACTACAGAATCCAGCCAAAGCAAGTAAAGCCAACACGAGGATGCAGTTCGAATACGGATACAAGGTATGGCTATATTTGCAATACAGCTGAAGAGAAACCGACGTATAACGTTAAGCACAGAAATCGAACACAAAATGAAAAGATTGCCTAGCCTAACAAAAATTATAGAAAGTTGGCTCTGCAGAAACAATGTTTATGATTCTTGTACCACGATGTTCTGTGATTACCTGCCATATACTCGGAGTCCATCCCATCGACTAATCCCTCCATTTTCAACAAAGACCATAATGTTAAGTACTTATGTCAGGTGGTCGGAATGGAGGATTGGAGGATTGGTTGACAGATATGTTCTCGAATGGCTCGTGTGCTGCTCCGGTGTCCTCAAGGTTGAAAGGGCCGTATATATATATCCTGAGAGGTATCGGAGTTCTCAGAGAAATAGGGATGAGAAAGGTATGTTTATCTGGCTTTTTTCTCTCCGTTCATAGGCGGACTTTTTGCCTTCCTCAGACTGACGATCCAAAGATTTAGGTAATGGATTAATTATGCCGCGCTCTCTTCGACTTCTATCGTGCACCCCCAAAGATAACTCAATTTTCATAAATTCGGAGCAGGCAATGTGACTCTGCGACTTCTGGTGCCGTATGGATTGAAGAACGATGTTAAGCTGTAGGAAACATACGCAGCCTCCAATTCTCTTACATATCTATTACGATATAGCTATTTAATTTAATCATGCAGCTTGAAGCCTCACGAGCCTCAATTTGACAGCCTGACACACGAAGTGAAACATATTTATATGCGGTTGTAAAGACGTCGGATGTCATGATGATATCGTACGTAGAGGAGTGACGCTCAGGCTGTCTCTATTTACTGCAGCCGCCGCGCTTATGACTTTTATCGTTTGATCCTCCCGCAGATTCACACTTAGTTCGCCGACGTATCAAGCTCAATTCGATTCTATTGTATGAGGTCTTTTCTGAGTTTTATTAGCAGTGATGGTATAAGTAGCTGTAGCAACCAATTTAAGTAGATAATTCGGTTTGATGCGGGGTCCTCACTGCTCAGTTTAATGAATACTAAAATACTCTTCCCTGGCGTTGGTGTGGCCCTTTCTAGATCTGCGAAGCTTGAGGATAACAGGTTAGACCACGACGCTCGGATTCAGGGGTGCTATCTAGCCCCCCGCGAGATGTTATTATTAGTCCATGTAAACTGAAGTCCAGATTTAAAAAATGCAAATAGAATAGTCAGAAATATGTGCACTGATTCGCGATTTAGAGTCACCAGGTACCGCTTTTGCACAGTCTCTTTTACAGTTAAAAAATGCATATAGAACAGTTAGAAATATGTGCACTGATTCGCGATTTAGAGTCACCAGGTGCCGCTTTCAGAGCGCGTCCAGCAGATGCACAAGTACTCTAGCGAAGAAGAGTGCAATAACGGCTCCGTGGTGTAAGTGGTCGGATACCGGCGTGGTTGTAGGGTAAAATCAAACAGTCCTCCCCAGTTCGAATTCCAGCCGTACCGAACCATTACCTTCTCAGCCTAAAGTTAATTTCCCTTCCCTCAGCTTTTTTCCTCTGGGGTTTCTCCTTTATTTTATTCACTCTGTGCTAAATAAACATAAGAAATAAATACACATCTTTTAGAATTCAAACAAAGCAAGGACAAAACGACGTTGAAGTTCGGATCCAGCTATTCAACAGCTATTACTTACAGGGAACACAATAGGGACGATGCATAATAAGCACACTCGGACCAAAAAAAAATCCCACTTATGAAGCATTTGCACCTGAGATTTTCTGCGTTTAACTGTCTCGAAGTACCAGTGCTCGGGCGTTTAGGATGACTAATCCGGCGTTTCGAGTCTGCAGCCTTCTTTACACCATCATCCACACCATGTCCGTATCCAAGAGCCACCCCCGTACACCATGGCTTACGCCTTGCAAGAACGTTCGTTACAACCTGCGTCTACTCTCATTCCCGCCTGAAATCGTTGAAGCTATCGTGGGAGAGGTCGATTCGCCAAGTGACCTATTCCATCTCGGACTAACGTGCAAAGCTCTTCGCAGCTTCATCATTCCGCTTCACCTAGATTCTAGAATACTCAGTATCAGCGTCTCTAGCGTCCCCCTCGATTTTTGGTATGGTCTTATGCGCAACACATAGAACTTAGCCAGTCGTTTCCGAATTGCCTCTCTCGCCTATTCTGTCGAAGAACTATATCCGTTGATGCTCATGCAGGAAGGAGAACGCCTTCGTCCAACAAAAACTCCCAACTTTGCTATTATACTCATCAAGGCTATTTTTCAGCTATCCGGTCTTCTCGAATTTCGCTACAATGCCAATGATGTACCAGTACCGCAACTACTGTGGATACTAGCCACATCCTGTCCTCTTTTGCAAAAATTACCCTAGATCCAAGAAAAGGCAGGAAAGCAGCAAGGAAAATTTTGTCCCAAACGGAAACAGTGATGCAGATGAGTCTTTATCCACGCTTTCTTCTTCGATGAATTTATTTAGCATTGCTTCAGCCCCATCTAATCGACTTCCATTCTTTGAAATCCTTGTTTATGCGCTTTGAATATGCTCCCGAAGACCTACTGCTCTTGAAATCCTTGCCGTCGGGCATTTTCCTAAATTAATCACATTGAACATCGAGCTGCGATACAATACCCCTGAGGTCCAGGCGATAGGTTTATTCATCATAACTGGGCAACTTTCCAAGGATGAAGTTATCGTCTCCAAACCCAAAGAAAAGACTGACAGTGCGATACAGATATGGCCGAAGGATATGTGCCGTACGTCGAATATAGGCGCATTGATCCTTGCTAGGCAGGAATTCCCTACTAGTATTTACATAAATATGCAAAGGCGCATCATGGGATCGGTCCAGTTTCCTCGTTAATTGCGTTAGGTTTGTGAGATGACGGTCGAGTAGAATAATCAACCAAAGCCCAGGAATAGAATGTGCATATTCTGTCCAAAGACTGCACACCAGACTGAGTGTATTTGCAATCGATATGGATGGATGACGGGAAGATCCAGAGGCGAAGAAGCACCCAGTCGAGTTCCTAAACGTTCGGAGTGTTGGCACGAGATAGAGGAATATCTCGCGCATAAGATCGAAGGGTAACGCCAAGATACCACTAGAATACGTTGGAATTGAAGATTCAGCGGCATTTGTAATGTTGCTTCGAGGTGATGTGTAGGGGTCGGCACCGTACCGTATACGGATACGGCGTAAACGGTACGGGTCCCATACGGTTCCATTCAGTATCGTACCCGTACCGTACTGCGAACTTCCAGAAGCCTATACGGAACGGATACTACGAGGTGTGTATCATGATTGAGTCCACAGACACCCACAGCCCCTTAGCACCGTACCATCGATAGCAGTGACGATGCCACCCTTTCGACCGGAATAAAGTTGTTAAAAATCGATATAAATAAGTATTATACTTATACATCATATTTTAGTTGTATGGAGTGTGAATGTGACCCATCACCTTACGACCTTCGGTCACTCTCTGTAGCGCATCCACACATGTACATACGCCCACATAGATACACAACACGCTCCTTGCCTCTCACTTCATCATCGTCTTACCTTTTCATGGTGAACGAGAGTGGGATCTGATCCTTCAAGTTGCCCACTGCTTCTACTCATAATACTTGTCGAATAACACGCATAATTCGAAGAAGAACTCCAGAAATTCGAGAAATTCGCGTGTGGAACACGTTCGTACTCGCTATTACCCCACTCAACCCCCATTCCTCGTAGACGACCCAAACACCGGATTATCACTTTTACATCAAGTCCAAGAAGAGGAGAAAAGCCGAAAACAAGCCGGAGAGCGTGTTTATGCGCTTGAACCTACCACTCGAATCCCCGTTTCTCGACAAAGGAGACAATATCGACGAACTCGACCTCGACACACTTGTAATTGATGACGAAACTGCTGAAAGGAGAAGAGAGTCAATACACCAGAACGTTATCAGCCGCCGCCACCGCCGCCTCTACCACATAATATTAGTGTGGCTCGAGGAACTCGACCCCACGTTGTACCCACCTAGAGTCCACCCGATATCCATACGCACCGATATAAACCTATCGACCTTACCCCTCCTACGTCGCTTCATTGAAGGCGCATCACACGACAAAACTTTCATATTCAAAGATCCCTCCGACGAAGACCCATCGACCGGGTACCTCCGCTATCTACACAGGAATCAAAGCGGACGCCACTGGCTCTTGTGGTACTACGTAGTTCCACCTATTATCGGATAAACGCCGCCACAATTGTTTACGAAACTCGAAGAACTTTTTTACGAGCCCGGCCCGTACCCCAGTGGGTTACTGAATACTTCGAACTTGACACTTCATTATCCACCGTATCCCCGTCACCCCCCCTATCCCCACCCACCGCACCATCCCCCGAACCCTTAAACCCCGCATCCCCATACCTTTCGCCCCCGTTATCTCCCACATTTCACACACCGCCATCTTCCCCCCCCGCAAGCCCGATCTGAGGAACCCCCATGGCAGCCACCGTACCAACTTTTAGTGGAGGAATGAAAGAGAATGGGTGGGACTGGTTGAAGGAAATCAAAGCTCATTTTGCCGACGCACGCATGTCAACCGATGCAGCAAGATGCGAGTATTTCGAGCTAAAATTACGCGCCGACGCTGCACGACGTTTCGAAGAACTACCAGAAGACATCAAAACAGACTGGAAACTAATAGAGAAGAAATGGAAGAAAATGTACCCAGCTCGCAACACATACATCAACACAACGAAGGACGTCGACGAATTCTACGATCTCCGCATCTCAGACAAGGACCTTCCGAAGCGACGCACGGATAACAGCGACAGCGAACCCGAATGGGCCATAGCCCAATTTGTGGAGAAGCTACGATACTTAGGTTCCAAAATTAACGACACGTCCGAAACATCAAAAGGAAGGCATGCTTATCGTCACTTACCCCCGCTCATAAGGGATAGGCTACCAGCATACGGAGCACAAGGACCCGCACTTGAAAACCTATGCGCTGATATAGAAGCACTCGATCACACATACATTGCAAAAATCGCTGCGCAACAAGAGCGCATTCAGTCACAGCTAGACTCGATAACCAGATTCTCCACTCAATCCATGCAACCAAACATCAGACCCCAGAGGGTCGGCCCTCAATCGCGCCCGATGCCAACGAATTTCGCTACTACAAACACTTTTACTTCGCCAAACTCGTTCAACAATTCCAATGAACCTCGCTCGACTTGAGCCCTTAGACCAGTCACGAACAATGTCCCATATGCTGCAGACACATCCAAGAATGCTAATCTCCCGACCAACAATAGTTTCGAGGCGACACCAGATGGAATCCGACAATACGAAAACGCTGTCGGCAAGTGGTTCACAACCTACGGAGCCAACAGTGTTCCCAACACATCCAGACCTTTCCCCCTAACCCCCGGATCCCCATCCCCGGGCAGCGGCGAGTGTTGGAGATGCGGACATAAAGGGCACTACAAGGAGTCGGCAGAGTGCCTTCGCAATAACCCACTACCCGACAAAGAACAGCAATACAGAAGGATAGTAGGCGCCAGCATCCTCAACGCAGTACGAAACGTCAGGACCACAGCCGCATTCCACATCGAGAGCGGCACATTTGACGAGTTCGACCGCAACTACGCGTTTACACCGGATGGACAAGAAACTCGATACGAGGAGTACCAGGATGCAGATATATTCTCCAGAAACGACTTGAGGGGCGACTTATAGGTCGAAAAGCCGTCCCTATCCCTGCAACCGACCCTATCACAATGCACCCAAACCAACTCGTAATCACAAACTCGAATGACGCAATCGTAACTCAAGATGTAATCCATACCAATTATAATACACATGATATGAACCATTATACTGCTATGTCCGACCCCGTAAAGTTATTCCAACTCCAGTCTGAAATGCTACAATCGAGACAACAGAGAACCGGCAACATTGTACACGCACACCAACTTATGAAGGTTGTCCACCTTTGCAACGACCAAGATGATCTCGAACGTTTTAAACACTCATTCATCACCCCCGCCGACATCACAGGGAAGCAGCCAATAAGGTTCCTCGCAACCGTTGATGATGGTGCAGGGCTATGCGCGATAGACTCCCACATATGGGGTCAATGGCAGAACGACTTCGGCAATGCGATCGATTCCGTTGTGGGTGCCAAGGTTGGCAGTGGACACGTAATCAAGTCTAAAGGATGCATCATCTTGCATGTGAACGTGGAAGGTGTCGCGTGCGATACTGTTTTCGAGATACTCGACTCGCAAGGAGCCTTCGAAGTCCTATTAGGGAAACCATGGTTAGGGTTGACCAGAGCTGTAAGAGAATACAACGACGACACATTAGTGATTTGGGTCGGACCCGTTAAAATCATCATCCCGAACAGATCCCCCAGGCTACCAACAGCATACAAAACATCGCAGGCCGTCCGAATTTTACCGGCTCGAAGCCCTGACCCCCAAATACACAACGAAACAGACACACAGTGCTCACCTCCACAGGCAACAAAAACCGCGAGAACCCAACAACTACCACACCCGAGAACAAGTTCTCACCAACCTCGACTTGCACCCGCACCGCTCAGACTGCCCATCAAAGCGCGATCATTCCCCAGTCCCATTCCACCCCCCCAAGTAAGAATGAATCAGGCGCCCCCACACAACGTCATACCCGATTCCATGTCCTCGACAACGAACACAACCACAAAGCATGCACATAAACAAGACTATACTACTCAAACTCCCATCGAAACCGACACACTCCCCAACTACACACCTATCCCACGCACCCAAACAATGGCATCACCCAGAGGCGACATTACAGAAAAGGAAAAGGAAGACCCTAGCCAGACCAGCGCGCCGCCTGCTCCGCCCATAGGCGACACACCAACAGACAAAAGCCAACGTAGCACAAACCGGTTATCTGTACTACCAATACACTGTTTTGACCCGTACCCACCGTGTCCCGCACTAGCCCTAGAACCTAACGACCCGCCACACCCATTCTCTGCTAGAGGAGTAGACATTAAGGAGTATGTAGAGGAACGCGAAAGAACGCACAAGTTAGTCGAAGCCCTTCGACAGCGCAGCAACACACAGGACCCACATGACCCGACTAGAATTGGCGAAATACAAAAAGAAATCAACATCGGCCGCGAATGTACACCTGAACAGGAAACCCGTGTCAGAACGCTGGTAGCAGAGTATGCAGAGATTTTCGTGCACAACCTCAGCGAAGTCAAGCCTGTCAAAAGTATCGAACATCGGATTGATGTACCCCCTGGCGCGAATCTCCCCAGAAACGCTAAGCCTTCCGCGTTACTGACTGCGCAGAACGACTGGCTGAAGAAACATGTCAAAAAGTTACTCGATGCCGGGGTCATTGTGCCAATCCACCATAGAGACATTAAATGCGTTAACCCGATCATATTAGCACCCAAAGACCCCAAGCGTTGCCATTACAGTACAGAACACCTCCGCATCCTCGCAAACGCCGCCTGCATAGAAGCCGGCGCCCCAATACCCCATCCTGCAGACCCATCCGACCGCAACCTCATACCTGACCCGCCCCCGCACGAACCCGGATGGAGACTATGCAACAACTTTCGTGCGCTAAACGCTGTAACAAAAGTCCCCACCTTTCCAACAGGTGACCTCGCCGCCAAACAGAGCAAAATGGGTGGTTATGAATGGTATGTCGGCATCGATCTCGCAGCTGCATATCACGCGTGTACCATAAGGCAATCAGACTGGGGCTATCTGGCGTTCAAGGTTGACGACCTCGGATTCTTCGCGTGGGCACGGATGCCCTTCGGACTCACTGGTGCGGGAAGCACCGCACACGAGATGATCAACCATACCTTCCGAGACATGATGGGCACCGAGATGGAAACTATTATGGACGACGTTGTCGAAGCAGATGATGACTGGGAGAAGCTCTTCAAAAAACTCAGGAAAACATTCCATTTAGCTCGTGAAAGCGGATTATCTATCTCCCCGACTAAACTCAGCCTATTCGTCAAACGGCTAACATGGGGTGGAGTCTGCCTGTCCAAAGAAGGCGTAACGAATGACCCCGCGAAGATTGCTCCTATTCTCCTATGGCCAACGCCCACAACAGCTAGCGAGGTGCTGTCGTTCCTGAGCACAATAAGCTATTTTCGTCCAAGCATGCACCGCTTTGCTGAAGAGGCCGAATCACTGTACCGCCTAACGAGGGGTATCCCGAGGGAATCGTTACCACACGGGAAGAAAGGTAACAAAGGCGTGTACAAAATAGCCCTCCAGAATACATCTATCAAGGAACAATGGGACGCGCAGCACAGAAAAGCATTCGTGAAACTCAAAGGAATGCTCACGTCTGCACCAGCTAGAAAGCCCCCAATTCACGGACGACCCTTCATCGTTGGAGTTGACGCGTGCAAGATCAGATTCGGAGCGTTCCTAGCACAGGAGCACGAGGAGAGACGACCTGACGGAACAACGGTCAAGAAACTACACCCGATAGCATTCGCATCAAGACTAAACCAATCCACAGAACAGCATTGGCATTCCTTCGTACTAGAGCTAGCGGCCGCGAAGTATGCCTTGGAACAATTTCGCAAATATATCACGGGAGAACAGGTCATACTAGTCACGGACTGCCAAGCCGTTCGCGACATGCTACACAACGACTCTTTGCCTGCCGCGCACATGCGCTGGAAAGAATATATCCTATCGTACAACATTATAGATTTCATCCACATGCCAGGCAAAAACAACGCTGCTGACGGGATCTCAAGATGGGCGTGCTTATCTCAACAACCCGGTGAGCCCCTCGACCAAGGTTGGGAAAGCGCAGAAGGCATCACCAACGACGTATATCACCACCAAGCAACTTGCTGCGCGCTCATGGAACCTGACCTAGCCACCGCTGAATTGCTCAAGAAGTTCGAAACCGACCCGAGACTACCCATATTGCAGTGGTTGGCGAACCTAGCCATACACAACGACGCATCAGAAATTGAGAAGGCAGACCTAAAGCGCCAATCCTGCCGATACTTCATCGATGAAGGAGCATTGTGGCACATTAGACCAAGATCAACACAGAGTGAAATGCCTAACTAACGATGAAGGATACACACGAATGAAAACGTACCACGAGTCGTGTCATTGGGCAAGAGATATACTGATAGGAGAAATGAGGTCAAAGTACGATTGGCCGAAGTTAAGCAAACACGCAACCGAGATCCCATCTACCTGTGAGCGATGCCAACATTTCGGACCTCGATTTCTAAATTTTCTCCTCCGCCCCATCATCCGCCTCCGCCCATTCGACATGGTGGCTGCCGACTACCTCAAATTACCCCCAGGGAAGGACGGATACAATGAAGTTTTGGTAGTAGTCGACTATATGACGCGGTTCGTGTGGGCAAGGAAGTTGAAGAAACCCGCAGACGGGCAGTTCTCAGCGGAAACTATATCAGAAATATCATCGCAATATAGGGCCCCACGTTCTCTACTTACCGACAACGGGTCCCATTTCAGTGGTCCAGACATTACAGCAGTATGCGACCAACACCATATAACCCACGAACGTTCACCAGCGTACTCGCCACATTGCAATGGTCTTATAGAGAACGAGAACAAGCTCCTCCTCCACACCCTGGCCAGACTATGCAACCCCGACATGCCCACGACCGCAGAAGTCACGGTTGGATCGACATGACCCACGTATTTTTCAAGAGCGATCGAAATCCTCAACGACCGTATCACGCCTGTTCTCGGAACATCCCCCCGAATGGTACTGTTCGGATCAGTGGATGACACGATAGACCTCGACCAGATAGCGGACTTAGACCCCGATGTGGGCCTCCATTTTGAATTCCTCGATACCGAACGCGACGACACGCTGGATCATTTTACCGCGAGACAGGCAAGACGCAAACTATACTTCGATAAGCGTGCCAAGGAGAAGATATTCGAGAAGGACGACCTCGTACTAGTCCATAACTCCCGTTATTTCAACACGCAGAACAGAGAAGCAAAGCTCAAGTTATCACCACCGTGGTTCGGACCGCTCATAGTGCACAAAAGGATTCACAACTCGTATATACTGAAAACCATGGCCGGCAAAATCGCAGTCGGGAGAGTGCACACGAACCGGCTGAAGAAGTTCTACCTCGCTCAAGATACAGTTGAAGAGAGAGAACTCCGTGAAGATGCCATTAATGAAGATCAAGCAATACTAGAAGCCGTTGGAGGAATTGACGACCCGTTGGAGGAATATATTCAACCGATCCATATATCATTACCTACATCATTAACGAAGGAACCACATAGCGACACAGCCGAAGGAAACAAAGCACAAGAGAACAAGAGCCACGAACGAGAGCCCCTGAAACCCATATTGCAACAGAGATTGAGGCCATTGCGAGCGGCAGCCGCTCGACACGCGATCATTCGCCCCAGGAATGCCCGCTAAAAAAAACCCCCCCCCCCAAGTCGAGGAGCAGGAGGGAGTGTGAATGTGACCCATCACCTTACTCCAGCCTTGACTGAATCGATTGTGGCTAAATAGAGCTGTGAGGTTGGGCTGGTGCTGAGCGTTAGCTCAGCGTGGTACGCAGATGGACTCGCCGCGGGTGGGTGGGTCCGTCTGCGATTCGCTCTATTTAGGTTTAACTCGATGAGTCGAGGAGGTAACTATTTAGTTATTAATTAATGCATGAACCGATGACCATACAGATAATTGTCTATTATGTGCCCGTAATAAAGATTTTGCTATGTGCTGATGAAAGAATATGTCCGTAGTGAATTAATTCAGCTGTTAATGTTAAATGTCCGTCGAAAATTAGTATTATCTGCAAGTGAATTGTGTCCGTTTGTCCGTGTTTAATGGTGTATGGGGTGGGGTGGTGGGATCAAGAAAGGTAAAGACTGATAATAATTGTTTGTAAGGACTGTGGTTCTGACTGTCGTTGTTGAGAGCAGAAGGTTGTGATGCCACTTCTGTTTCCGCTCGGCTGGACGCTAGCTGCCGGCCGAGTCCACGAGCAAGCTGAGGGGATCGGCAGGCAACATAAGCTATCCAGCCTTGACTGAATCGATTGTGGCTAAATAGAGCTGTGAGGTTGGGCTGGTGCTGAGCGTTAGCTCAGCGTGGTACGCAGATGGACTCGCCGCTCACCCATAAGAGCCGAACCGCGGCGATCTATCGGCGCTCCCCCAACCTAAGAGGCTCGCTCGGATAAGTTGCCCATGTGCCTCAAGGCTGTCAACTCGAAGGCCCGTATGTAAGTTTCGTATGCAAGGGATTTCCATCTTCCGGCAATTCGAATAATTTCAGGGTCAACTTTCTGTGCTAAGAAATATGAGGCGCCTCCAATTCTGAAAGAGTGTCCAAAGGATGTGCCCCATCCCCATCCAGTGAGGATGTCGTTAATGAATTTAATTGCTGTCTGTTTCACCATGGGCCGTATATTTCCTTTGTCATCCGTCCAGCTGAACAATGGGTCTGTGGCTCTGGCTGGGACTACGTTAAAAAGGTTCCTTAGCGCTGCCAGCGGACAAATGTTACTTTGTTCTGTTAGGAAAACCGACTGCGTTCTTCCTGGTTTAGCTGTTTTGGCAGATGGTAAATCTAATCTCGCGTATGGTCTGCCATCAAGATCCCGTCCCAGAAAGATGTCGCTCCGTTTCAGGTGAAGCTTGCCATCAAAGGATTTTACCGTCTTGACTGAAACTTCTCCGAATCTCATCATGCCCCAGAACGCGCTTAATGCTATTGCCCAGATGCAAGTGTCAAATGGTCTCTCGACTTTGAGGGATAGTCGCAGAGCCAAGAGCATCCTTATTGTGATTGGCGGTCTGGGTGGCATAACTCAGCGATTCATTTGGAGCCTCTCTAAACCTCTTAGTGATACGTTAATCCTAACTAGGTCATCCTGTGATAGTGGTATCGGCCATCCCTGTATAATGTGCCAGGCTCGTATCGCTGACAAGTACTTCCTAATTGCTGTGACGGAAATAGTTTCTAGAGGTATGCCATCGAGGGATTCTGCAGGTATGTGATCTGGATCTGTTGCCGCCCACAATGCAAAGGAGTGCAGAAGACTGAAGGAAGCTGGTAGCCGATCTGTTTCTGGAACTGAGAAGACGTCGCAGAATATATGGAATTTACGTAGGCCCGAACCGTAACCGGATGTGTCTCACAGAGAAGCGTGAGATGCTAATGAGGCTATTGTTATTAGGAGAGGGTGGTTTAAGGTTCCCATTGGCGCAGTGTTGACTCCGACCCATTGGAATATCCGCTCATCTGCTCTGCACGTTGGTCTCAGTGGAGACGGCTTCATTTGCAAGCGTGAATTGTCCGTTTGTCCAGAAGATGCTGGTACTGGTATACTATTTGGTAGTGTGACTGGCATCACGGTGACCGGAGGTAAGTTGAAAGATGTGACGGTAGCTGAATTTGTAGCCGAGTTCGAGCTTGCGGGAAATTCCGTAGGAAAGTGTCTATGTCGCCTCTCGAGAGTGGATCCGAAATGTTCTCCTTGGAAGTCACATGCATGGCGGATAGACGTGCATTTTGGGATGCTAAAATCTTGTAAATTTCCCGCAGTATGTTGTTGGTATTCTGATTCCGTGATCGACCCTTGTTCACCACTGCCACCACACCGGCATTGTCTGAGCGCACGATGAAGCTGTTCTTGCCATCGGGTCGGTGGTCGATGATCCCGAGGTGGACAACTAGATGCAAGCCTAATTCCACGGCCACCGCTTCTGCCCAACCTATGTCTAGCTGATGTCCAGGGCCGACTTTGATGCCGTCGGCCCATCTCCAAACTGCCCAGTATTGGCCGACCACAATTCCTATTCCAAATGATGTACTTGCGTCTCCCCACCAATTTAGATCTACTTCCCCGGCATGGTATATTGGGTGGGAATTCGGTGAGTTCTGGAGGATCATGTCCACCCACCTCAGATCTGATAAAAGGCTGTTGCGGGGGAAACGATGGGCTCTCATGGATTGGAATTCTGAGGCGAAATGGCTTATTGATTTGGTGAACAGACGAATTAGAGGAAATATTGATGATATGTGTATTAATTTTCCATGTAACCGAGCCGCCTCTGAAGCGGAGAACTTTGCTTTTGGTGCCAGCCAATCCTGAATTAACTTCCGCGTTTTCTCCATTTTCTCTACAGGTAGACTGACGATCTTGTTGTCCAAGTCCCAGTCGAATCCGATGTATCTCTGAACCGATGCGAAGGGCTTGAGCTTCTCCCGACTCCATGGAACTCCCAATGACGCTGTTAAAGCCATGAAATCCTCTTCTGTCCATGTTTGTCCCGGTAAACGGACTGCGAAGAAATCGTCGACCCATTTTATTAGCGGTCCGAAGCCTGCGGCCTGGTATATTGCCTTTAACATATCTGCAATGCTTCCGAAAACTCCTGCGCTTGATGCCATCCTGAATGCTACAGCGAGATCTACGAATAACCTCCCTCGCCAATATACGCAAAACCAGTTCTGCTGGCTTGGTCGGATGGGAGTGATGCGATATGCTGCAGAAATGTTGAAGGCGGCTGCTTGACAACCTGGTGGAAGGGATAAGATCATCTCGGCTGTGTCGTCGAATGATCCCCACTTGGTTGGAAACAAGTCGGAGTTGATGCCGGCATTCACTGAGGCAATCAATGGGTCGTTCCGAGGAAAGGCCATGTCTTGTATCATTCGAAGGCTGCCCGGTGTGGATTTGGGAACCAGCCCTAGTGGAGATGTCCTGAACGGACCAATTAGGTGCTCTAATTCGTAACGGGAAAAGTCCTGTGAGTAACGGCCAGCCGCTTGCTCCTTGAGTATGTACTGCGAAATAAATTCTGGGTCCAGGTTGGATGATGCATGATTTTCGAAAGATATGTGTCATAGAAGGTGGCGGGCCCACGCCGACATCAAAGCCGTAGCGGATCCCGTAAACAATGTGTTGCCAATCATCCCATAAATTGTATGTACGTAGCATTTCCTCCACAGCCTCAGCCCTCATCGGTGTGATGACACCACGAGGATCACTGACCGTGTCGACAGGTGCCCACGCCATGTCCTCTCTCACCGCAAATGGAGCACAGATGGAGGTTTCGGCAGGAATTGCCAAATTTGCAGGAACCTTGTCTGGCAAAGGTAAAACAGAAGGCTTTCCCTTCTGCTGACTCGAGGGAGTAACCACCTCGTTTACCCGGGACCATGGTCGCTGCTGGTCTGCCAGCGACAGTCTTCTCTGCTCGGCAATCTGTGGGCATGTGTCCTGAGAATCCACACCGAAAACAGCAGCTGCCCTTCTCAACCCTCGGTCGCTTCTTGAGTGGTGAAGCAAGGGAGAAGTCGGTCGGGGCAGATCGTTTGTTGGAGTTCGAAGGCGACAGGTAGGCGGCGCGAGCTGAAGGTTGGCTTTCGTTGTTTATCTTGGATGATACCCATCCCAGCACTGAATCATTGAGTGTGGAGATGTCGTGCTTCGGAGAGCGGTGCATTATTTCTCGTTGTCGTATGTCATATCCCAGCGCAATGGCCCATCCATGACTATCCGCTAAGTCCGTGACCACGTCGTGGTGACCCACTAGAGCTGTGGTGCGAAGCTCGCCTTGTGGCCAGTACTGGCGAGCTAAAATGACTGCGAGGCGGGCTGCCGCTTGCCAAGCTCCTTCCCTTATGGACCGTTCATCCTGTCGGTCGAACTTCTTAACGGCGAAGGTGCCGTCTGCACGCAGTTCCATCTCTTGCTCACCACCTTCCGCCTTCATCCGTGCGGAGGACGTGAGCACCATGTACGGGATGTAATCAAAACCTTTGAAGGCTCTTATGATCTTAGCTGTTATCCCTGTAAAAGGATCGCCGTGTATCAGCGCCGAATCCCAACAGTAAAGGGTATGGGAAAAGCATGGCGCCCTGTGAGGCTGACCATGTCCATCTTAATCCGTCCGACCGATGAGGCAAAAAGGCCCTCCACTATAGTCAACGGGGAGGATCCGACCGCCTCCGCACGTTGCTATCCGAACCGACAAAACTGATGCCAGGAGAGAGACTCACCGTGGGTCAGCGGGTTTGCTTTGAAACCGGGGACCATGTCTGGGATTACCATCTTGCGCTCTTCGGGTTCCCTGAGGGTCGCAGCTCTGGCAGTCAGGTTGTCGTAGCCCTCCTCAGAAATAAACGGCCGAGTTTGTGAGGCTGCTGACTGCTGCAATACCAAAGCCTCCAAGGCATCGATGCGTGCTTGGAGTGCCCTCTCGCGTTCCTCCGCCGCCGATTGGATGGCGCTCGATGGTTGATCGCTGTTTGCCGCCCCGGTGTCGTGCGGTTCGCGATTGGTGGGGTCCTGGCCCTGTGCGGCTGTCCCTGAGGTCGTGTCGGTGGGTTGGCTCGGGAATGTGGGTGCGGGCGCACTCTGCCCGCTCAGGTTCAACCGCAGATGTCCATGGGTACCCGTCGTCTCATCATGGAGAGACATGTCATCTCCTTGAGCCATGTGTGTTGCCTAGGGGTCTCCGGTGTAGAGCGTAGGCGTTAGATAATGTTCGGAATCAAGAAAGGTAAAGACCGATAATAATTGTTTGTAAGGACTGTGGTTCTGACTGTCGTTGTTGAGAGCAGAAGGCTGTGATGCCACTTCTGTTTCCGCTCGGCTGGACGCTAGCTGCCGGCCGAGTCCACGAGCAAGCTGAGGGGATCGGCAGGCAACATAAGCTAGACCTTCGGTCACTCTCTGTAGCGCATCCACACATGTACATACGCCCACATAGATACACAACACGCTCCTTGCCTCTCACTTCATCATCGTCTTACCTTTTCAGGAGGTAGCATCCAAGCTTTCGACAACGACAACCAAGATTTGGCAAGGATCGAACACTATTACGAATCTACCCTTTTCAACATATCCTCAGCATCCCATCTCTCTATGAATGGCACATAGAATATTACTCAAACCTTATAAAGAATACGAAAGCTTTAGGGTGAGCATTGTTTGCTGTTTTTATTTTTATGCTACAGCTTGCTGACCCCAGTGCACTCAGACACTATGTCGTTTACCTGCCAAAAAAAATCCAGCTTGGTTTAAGCTTCCAGAAAATAAATTATACACCAACCAAATCCTATGATTTATGACGTGGACTATGGTTATACGTAAAATCAGAGTAATTCAAGAGTTGAATGTATGGTGACCCAGATATTGACTTAAGCCTCCAGGCTAATCTAGTCAATTTACGACTCTTTTATCAGATAATGTATGGCTTGAACAATATAACGTCCAAGTTGGTTAAGGACTAATTCCGTCCTTCACATATCATCGTCCTGCAGTCGTATCGGACCTAATGTAAGCAAGCTGAATCCTTATCTTAGGGGCGGTTTAAATTTCCTTTAATATACTCATTATAGGAAATATGCATCGAATATTGCTTGTGGTAGAGAATAACTCGGTTTCACGTGCTGATAACGCTGATTGAATTGTGGACTTAAACATTTTTGCCGAAGAAACCTCGGCAATGTTCGACTCTCCGAGAAGGATGTTTTGACATTGCGTAAGGAATTATGTATCCATTTTAATCATTCTCATTGCACTTACGTTTACTAAGGGAATCAGGAAAATTTAGCGAGTGTTTTGACACCGAAAACACCGCATGCCGCCTACGACCGAGCGAAGCTATAGTAAAGAAATAAATCCTATCTCTTATACCTATGCTATTTCTTATCATACCCATTATAATAGGATCTTCGTTAATCTAATTCGCTTCAGAACGATCGTTTTCCCGCTGTGCAAACCCGAAGACGCGTTCCGGGGTGAGAGACGCACAGCCCCCAATGTCAAAACTTTGAGATCGATGGCTTGCACAATGGTCGGGCCCTTGTGTGAGAACCTACTCCGAAACTACTTCTTCCACCGCTTCGTGGCAGAAAGGACTCTCCATTTTTTATAACTACAACCACCACCGTGGAACATCGACCTGTACACCCCACCCACTTCCTCCTTGATCGCTCACCAGCATACCATTCCGTGGTCCAACACCGAACACACCGCGTTCTCTATGGACAATCAACTTTATTTCGAGGCTTCCTTCCCCCCAGAGGAGGAATATCAACTCCTGGAAACCGAGCTTCGGAATACTCTCAAGCCTTCACTCCCTGACGCCGCTGCTGCACCTCCCTCAGCTGGCGTGAAGATTCCCCGTCCTTCCAACGCGTGGATCCTATATCGCTCGGATCAATTCAAGCTTCTTATATTAGAATATGAGAAGCACCCGAGTAAGACGAGACCAACCCAAGTTGAGTTCTCGAGGATCATCGGTAACATGTGGAAGACAGCCAGCCCTGAGGTGAAGAAACACTACAATAACCTTGCCCTCAAGAAGAAGAAGGAACACGAGGAGCTGCACCCTGGCTATCGATTCAAGCCGATAAAGAAGGAGGAGAAGGAAAGTCAGCTGGAGCAGCAGAAGGAGATGAGGCGGCTTGCACGGGAGGCCAAGAACGCGCTGCGGGGACGGGGACGGGCGCGTACTGCTGCTGGTCGAGGACGCGTTCACACTTCACAACCGTCAAACGAGGAGGCGTGTTTCACAGATGCTGGAGTATCTGCTTATAGCGCATCGTATCCCATGTCTATTCCCGCAAACGCACCGCCGGTCACTCAGCCGGCCAGATTCACAGGCTTCGAGAACGTGCAATATGCCTATCCACGGCAGGCATATGCTCTCTATGCCGTCCACGATTCCCAAACGCCTGCAGCCATCCCCAGCACTGGTGGACAGCAGGCTAGCTTGCCGTTCGATGTCTCAGGCTTCGGTATTCAGAACGTGCATGAGGTCGTTCATGAAGTATGTATTATCTTCATTCTATCGAATACAATATACTAACTCTTTCATAAGATGGCCCACATTAACGAAGTCCCTCAAATCGGGGGAAGCCACTCCTATCATGATGGATCGCTCAACATGGATCCAGGTAAGCCCTCTGTCAACCTCGCCATTCGTGTTTAATACTTATTATGCACTCTAACTGAAGGCTCCTTCTCGAACGTTGGGTATGTCCAGCAGCCGCATCTTGAATCACAGGCAGCCCAGCAGCCAAATATTTCGAACCAATATATTAACCTGTTGAATGCACCCTCCGCGAAAGGGGTTTGGTTCAACGATCAGTGGCATCCTAACTATATGGACATACAAGCTCATCGCTTTACCTCGAACGATACTGAGCACAGTATATACCAGCTCCCGTCTGCACCTCAGGCGGCATATCCTTCACCTCCTTTCCGCGGCCCCATGCCACAGCTCTATTCTTCTATAGGCGGCGTTCCTTCTGGTCAATTCAATATGCCGCCACATCAATGGAATCCTCAACAAGGCATGGATGCGCAGGGCTATGTCCAGGTAGGTGCGGTAGCGCAGCGTCGGGTGGACGATGTCGCCGTATCCTCGAACATCGAACCTGTTGAGGAAGCGACCACTGGAGATTTTGTTGAGGTCGGAGCAATTAACGACGATGATACGTCCGCTAATATTGAAGTTGGCGCAGCGTATCCTGGTGGCTTGGTGCAATCCAATTCATCCCAAGTCGACAATTCGCCGTCGTATTCGACTCCGGGAATGACGCCTACGAGTGGACAATCCACCGACAGCCACGAGGAGGAGAGTGCTTTCGGGCTGAAGCCCATGGATGAATCCGACGCGGAGTTCCGAGCCCTCAGGAAGAAACTCGGTTTGATTGACGACGATGAATCCATTTGTCAACACACCGAGGGGCACGACGATATCCTCGATACCTTAGCCCCCAACGGCGATCCTGCTGCAGGATCGTCTGGAGTTACCGACGAATAAGATACACCAACAATCTCCGCTAACGCTCATGCCGCGCAAGAGTTGTAGGAATCGAAGTCGCAGTAGCTCGAGAGATCCACATCGAGCGGGGTTGACGAAGACACGACTTCAAAAGATGAACGGTCCACAGACCTGATATACCATCCCAACTCCTTTCTTCACCTTCCTTTCTCTATACCTCTTTCTTCGCATCCCTTTTCTCCATCGTCCCCATTCAGTTTTCGTGCCTCCTTTATATGCCCCCTTTCCCTTGCATTGGCATGGCCATTGCCGACGACGCTCCGATACTTACATAGTACGGCCTCTGATCTTCCTATCTGTCTTGTAGTGACAATAAATCTATTATCAATTTTGTCGAATGTGCAATTTAGTATGGCGTGTCAGTGTGCGAAATTTGCCCTCACCAAGTTTGATGATACCCTATTACCCAGCTGTAGGATTGTCTAGACCTACCAGCTTCGAAATGCATAGCTACAATCCGCGCCTTATGGAAACGACCTGCGAGAGCCGTATGATTCTAAGTCACAGCAGCTCGAAAGTACTGCCAGTCGGGATCTTTCTTGATATATTCTTTTCTTGTTTCGATTCGATCCATCGATGATCGATGGTACATATTCGCGTTATTGCTTGCGCATCCTTCTGTTCTTGTCATACTTCCAAGTTCCTTTTTAAGCCGACCCTTTTGTTGCATGATATCAGCCGACGCTGCTCGAGTGTCTTTGCCCTCATATACTCTTTATCCTATAATAATCTTGAATTCATTCAATCAATTCGGCTATATAATTTGATAATGACAATATTGACCAAGATTGACCACCTGCTTACCTTGAGGATTAGACTGCGAGCGGTGCAGAAAATACAGAAGGCATTGGCTAAAAGCGGAATATCCGCTTACACGTCATCTTTCCCACGTGGTATCCGTCGAGCTTGACTCTTGGCTGTCCTCGATCTTTGCTGCTTCCCTATGTAACTCCTAAATATATCTCCTCATCTAGCTTTAATTATACGACTTGGACAACCATCAGTAACAGCTCTGTCCGGTTGATGGTACATACCTGTCAGCGACGAGCGTGGACTTGTTTGGTCACTTGGTTGGCCACTTGGTTGGCCTATTGGCAGATTAGGCACTCAGTTTATCTAGAACATAAGCAAGTGATAGGCTCATTTTCCTACGGGTTTCGATATACGAAGATTGGTTATAAACCTATATGAGAGCATGGCGATAGGGATTGTACGTTCATGTCACAATGTATCTTGAACTCTACGCTGACGCTTTGCATAGATATATGGCCTCAGAGAAGCTCGTGACACAATCATACCTGTCCTATTCTCATAGGAAGGCTGTGAGATTGTGTACAAGTCGCAAACGCTGGTATTGGGGTCGTCTGCTACAAAGGTCCGTACTTAGCGCCGTTTCATCCATCCTTCTCCCTGATCCCCCCCCCGTAGCACCGACGTACCATCTGAATATTGTTATGAACACCTAAAGGAGTCTTTTCCGTCCCGTCCGAATACCGTTTGTGTACCGTTTGTGTACCGGTTTAGCACATGCATCACCGTCTGCCCCATGTTGCTCAGACCGTCATCCTCGGAGGATCAACGCCTTGTATGGCTACTAGGGAGGCTAAGAGGTACGCTAGTCCATCCTATACTTATTCTACTGTTAATGATCTCCCATTATAGTTCTTTTGTCGTGCTCTCAGCGAAGACAGCTTCCTGACATACCCGTCCTACTCTCAACGCTCCATCTGAACTGCCAGAGCGCTGTTACAAGCCGGGCCCTCTCTGTGGAGTAGCATCACGCTTATAAAGCAGCATAAAATGCGTAGTGGTCGTAATATTGTCTAATCCAACGGTGTATTATGTGCGTGCCCCGTCCGGCTCATGCGCACTAGACCATGGCTTCTCATTGTGCCATCTCTACACCTAGATATTTATCAGGCCCTGGAGCATGTCCAGGAACATGACTGATTGGAATATCATCCAGCTCGTTTACTATTAGTACGTCCAACAGACCAACATTCCCCTTCCTAGTTCTTCCATTTCCTTGCTTCCACCTCTCTCTTGCTTCTTCTAGAATATTGAGATCTCTCGTCATAGTCATCACGTTCGAATAATTCTCCAGCAATTCTCAAGAGATCAAGAGCTAGTGAAAACGACTATCGGGACGACTTCAAACTTGCGAGGGTCGGACGTGGAGTCATTTGTAGCCAGACCAACTCGCCAACGACTGCATAACGGCTCTGCTTGACGACAGCAGCAATGATTATCTCGTTAGGATCAACTCAGAAAACATGTCGATAACAGCAAACTAAAGCGTGAAGAAGAGGATCGCATCGTGTTTACTACGATAAGACGAGGAAACATCGTTCGAGGATGTAATGGCGTTGGGTAGATCATTAAGCAGTATGGTGAGTGTGACCTATCTTCCTCCATTCATATCGGCAGCGCCGTTTGTCCTTCCATCATTCGACTTCTGTTGCCTCCACCGCTGTCTACTTATATCAATGCCGCTCTTCTTGTCAGAGTAACTGATCTCTCTACAGCAAGTGACCTAAATCGAACCTAAGGACCGAACTTGACATTGGGCCTCGACGAATTGATCTGATGTCGTTGCGAAGATCGAAATTGAGGCAGGAGATGGTGACCGTGTGACGATCGCTCGTGTTGGCTGGCTTAGCTTGCGTTCAAGAAACGAGGTGTGTGTGTTTTTACAACTTTCTTCTAGATTCTTCTGACATTGAGGGTATGTAGATCGATGTTAAGAGATCGTTCTACTATCGCGCTGCTTCATAATGGATATCAAGAACTTATGGCAGTAAATATGCGTGTCAAGCCTGCACGGTTACATACCCTCTCGACTACGGTGGTTATTTTGTTTTCAACTCGTCTTCAATCCCCCACCGATGCACATCGTACGCAGTTGATTCCGTTGGCCATAGATAGCTATGGACCAGAGCGCCGTATCAGCAATTTAGGCTTTACACCAACGCTACCTCAATTACGACGTTTTATCGTGAAAGCCTCTAAATTTTATCCTGATGACATGTCGAACGACGAGCGAGCTCAGAAGATTCATGAATTCTTGTTACGACACCCCCAGATTGCATACCTTGTCGGTGGTCTCTCGCGATGGAACCTTTTGGGGACCTGTGAAACTTGACGGTAACCATTGTCAATATCTTCACATCCTGTCTCGATCCTTGGGAGCTGGATGAAGAAAGCTGCCACGTACCTCTGTCCACGGTGATTTCTCTATCCCTCGTCAACCAATTCTAGAAGCTCTTAAGGCGGGTTAACAGACTTTGTATATCCCTCCTCAAACTTTGCATGCCGATTCTACAAGAGTACATTCATGCCGTGCTATTTATTCTGGTATTGGACGTCCTAAAATCGTTTCCGCTATGCATTAAACGCCTCCTTATCGTCGTCGAAGTGCCGGAACATGTTGAGGACGAAGACGAGGATGAGGATGAGGACGACCGAGTAAGTTCTCAAAGTGCTTGCACCGGTATATTTGAGCTAACACTGATAAAGTCTCAGCGTACCTTCGAACGAATGGGCTATATTCCGCATATTAGAAGATTTATCAATCTCGCTAACGTTGGTGGGTTCAACTGGGACGGTCCGTATATCATTCTCCATGTAAACAGGACCTTGAACGAGTTTGCCGTCCTGACGAAGCTTGTGTCTCTTGGTTATTACGACTCGAAGCTAAAATGCAGACGTTGGATTTCGACTGAGCATTTAAGGAACCGATCGTGCAAGCATTTGCCTATCGATGGAAGGATAGCGTGTAAGTGGTCTAAGGATGTATTCCCTTGGTATACAATTGGACAGTTTGGGGATAGTTCTTTTTTCAGTTACTCAAGATCCATGGTGAGTTGGTAGGGGTTAATCAAGGAATAGCTTTTCGTTGTGGTAGATGTGGGAAAGAATTAGGATATCAATACCCATGTATCAATTTGCGGATTTTCGATGATCTCATTATATCCTCTATAGTACTTTTTCGATACTGAAAGTACATGAGTTTTGTACGTTGAATACGAAGGGTTGAAGCATGAGAAGGACTTCAATATCATGATGCAGGGGATCTGCTACGCCGTCTCAAAGTATGAGGTATCTAGCACGTTACTCGATAAATTCGATAAACCTCATAAGCAATTTTATTGAATGGCGCTACAAGGTCCCTTCGACTCCTGCAACGTATATGCAGTCGTATAGAGAGGACAGATATCGTACTAGACATCGTACGTAGAGGGGCGACAGGCTCTCTTTATCACTACAGTTGTATCGCTTGATTCTCGTGCAAATCGACATCACTTAGTCCTCCCGGCTATCAAGCTTAATTCCTATGTTGTATGAGGTCTCATCTGAATCTCATTTTAGTACAATGATAAGCTGGTACCAAACGATTTAAATAATTCAAGATACTTGGTGAGCGGTGAGTTGGTAGGGGTTGACCAAGAAATAGATACATTCTGAAAGGAACAGAGTATTATCTGCTGTTATCCAATATTTGTGCTATCTTATAATCTATATTCCAAAGTGGACGAAGGGTACCCAATTTATAAAGCTTTCATCACCAACCTTTTCACGGAGCTTCTTCACGGCTTCGTGGAGTGCATATGCTGTCCTTGAGTGTCCATTTTTCCTTTCTGAAATTCCATTCTCTCTCAAGAGGCTCAAATAAAATGTCTCAGCAATCACAGGTGCATCTGCATCACCAATAGACCACATTGTTCCAATTACAGCAGGAAAGCCTGCTGTAAGCATTCCAGCAGCAAGATGAACAGCTTCTTCTGGAAGCTTCTCATCACCTGTTGCAGTTTGACATGCAGATAGAAATGCAAGCTCAGCTTGATTCAGTGACTTGGTCATGAGTAATTGCAAGTCAAGTCTTCCATCATAGAGAGCAAATGCACTTTTAATTGGGTCCTTGATATCTTGGATACCATGGCAAGCAAGATGGACCCAGTGATACTCATCCATTGCTTTTAATACATTAGAAACAGTGGCCTGTTTATGATCCAAATGGAGTGTGTGTTGTGCAAGAGTACATTTTTGAATGACATTGACTTCATCAATTGTTCCAGGAAGGCTTCTTTGGTGTGGTGTGTTTGGCTGAGAGACAAGCAGGATCTTTGGTTGGGAAACTGGTACTTTGATAGGTGGATGAAGTAGAGCAGTGAGAGTAGGAGTATATGAGGACACAACAAAGTCAGAAATGTTCATCTGCTTGGACGGATCACCAGATCCATAAATTCCGGCTGCATGAAGAGGGAGAAAGGCAAGATGTCCTGTAGCACACCATGTAATGTGAGGAAGACCACCATAAGAGGCATCTACAAGCTAAAAGTAGGGCAATGTCAAATGATCTGCAAATTTTCTTAAGGAAGTTGCAACTCACTATACTCTTGATTTTTAGCATAATTGGCTCTACTACCCTTAACCAGAGAGTAGCTAAAATAGTTTGTAGACTTTGAGCATTGTTTTGTATGTCCACTGCTATCAGTTTGCGGCTATAACGAACATTATGTGTCATGAGAATTGAATTCATTTGGGTAAACAATATGTCTGCTTGCTCAGAGGAAAAATCTTCGAGTGGAACGTGAATAATAGGTTCCAAAGGATTGTAACAATGAAGAACTAGTGCATCACTGCGAGATCCATGCACATTGATAACAATCACAGGTCCATTTTTTGAAGCACCAACAAGCTCTGTTATCTTCTTTGGCTGCAAAAAATTGTTGAAGCCCTCAAGCTGTCGGATACTGTCTAGAAGCTTCTTATACTCAATTGCTGCAGAGTGATGAGCCTGTGCTTCCTCCTCCATAGTGGTTTGCGAAGTCTTCGAATGGGCATTATAGAGAGAATCAGTCCCTGCATTTGTGAGAACTGAACACACACTGGTGAACATATCTGCAAGCATTGGATGCTTATCATAGAGTTCATCAATAGGTGTGCGTAGCTGGAGGATCTGTCCCCAAACAATATTCCGGCCCTGTTCTAGCCATTCAATTGCCAGTGCAAGATCACCTGTTGAGATTGCTATAGCTGCAACTGCATTGACATGTCCACTAGTTTTGATCAGCTCATCATATCTATGAGTAATCTTCTGACCCAGCCAAACACATTGAGGTATCAGTTCTAAAAGCATCTGACATGCCTCAATAGCTGTAGAGGGATTCACTGCAGTCAGGGACGCATAAAGGTGAGCAGCATCATACCGAATTGATGGATGACTTGAGTCATTTTTTACAGCACTTCGGTAGGCAGTAATGGCTTTGTCAATATCAGTATTTTCTCCAAGGTGCTCATAACGATGGGAGAAAGAGATGCCAAGGTTTTTCAGATATCCAGCCTTGTTAGCATGCCCATCTGGTGTGAGATTAACAGCCTGCTGCTGATAGGCAATGGCCCTTTCAATGTCATGGATATCACCAAGATGCTTGAATCGGCTATAGAAGGAGTTGCCAAGGCTATTAAGACGTTCAGCCTTGTCGGCATATCCATCTGGAGTGAGATCAACTGCCTGCTGCTGTGTAGCAATTGACCTATCAATATCAATAAGCTTTCCAAGGTGCTTGAATCGACTACGGAAGGCGATACCAAGGTTATTGAGGCATCCACCCAAGTTGGGATGACCCTTTGAGGTGACACTAATGGATTGTTGCAGCATATCAATTGCCTGGTCAATGTCACTAAGATTGCCAAGACGCTCAAAGCGACAATAGAAGGAGGTGCCAAGGTTATTTAGATATCCAGCCTTATTAGCATTGTCATGCAATGTGAGATCAATTGACTGCTGCTGCATAGCAATAGCCTGGTCAATGTCACTGAGCTCACCAAGGCGCTCAAATCGAATGCGGAAGGAGACACCAAGGGTATTCAGATGTACAGCCTTGTGAGCATAACTGTCTGGGGTGAGATCAATGACCTGCTGATGAATAGCAATAGACTTGTCAATGTCAATAAGCTTGCCAAGCTGTTCAAATCGGCAAGAAAAGGAGTTGCCAAGGTTGTAAAGATGTCTGATCTTGGAAGCATGACCATCTGGGGTAAGATCAACAGCCTGCTGTTGACAGGCAATGGCCTTTTCAATGTCATGAACATCACCAAGATGCTTGAATCGACTATAGAAGGAGTTGCCAAGCTTGATAAGACATTCTGCCTTGTTAGCATGGTCATCTGGTGTCAGATCAACAGCCTGCTGCTGGAAGCCAATGGCCTTGTCAATGTCAAGAACATCACCAAGGTGATTGAATCGACTATAGAAGGTGCTGCCAAGGTTACTGAGATATATAGCCCTGTCAGAGTGTCCCTCTGGTGTGAGATCAATAACCTGCTGATGATGGCTAATAGCCTTGTCAAGATCAGCAAGCCCACTGAACTGATGGAATCGACTACGGTATGAGATCCCAAGGTTGTTAAGGCATGCAATCATGATGTTAACATCACCAGCTGGGATGATATCAAGAGCCTGCTGCTGGACAGCAATGGCCTTGTCAATATCAACAAGTTCAGAAAGAGCCTCGAACCTACGAAGGAAGGAGATACCAGAGTTGGTGAGGTATCTGGCCTTCATAGTCTGGTCATCTGAGGTGAGATCAATGGCTTGCTGCTGAGCAGAAATGGCCTTGTCAATGTCAACAAGGTCACCATGTTGCTCATATTGATTAAAGTAGAAGTCACCAAGGTCACTGAGATATATGGCCTTGTCAACATGACCATCTGGTGTCAGATCAATAGCTTGCTTCTGAGCAGCAATAGTCTTGTCAAAGTCAACAAGTTCACCATGTCCTTTAAATCGACTGTAGTAGAAACTACCAAGGTCTTTGAAACGATTGGCCTTGTCTGCATGGCCATCCGGTGTGAGATCAACAGCCTGCTGCTGAGTAGCAAGGGCCTTGTCAATATCAACAAGTTCACCAAGATGCTTGAATCGAAGATCTAGGGAGATAGCAAGATTGTTCAGATATCTAGCCTTGTTAGTATTACCCTCTGCTGTGAGATTAACAGCTTGCTGGTGAGCATTGATTGCACTTGTGATGTCATCGGGATCCCCAATGCGGTTGAAACGAGTAAAACAGCAGGATCCGAGAATGACCAGTATGGCCACCTTCCATTCAACTGATTGTTCAGATTGAAGATCAATAGCCAGCTGCAGAGCATCAATTGCTTGATCAAGAGAAAAAGATTCACCAGACTGCACAAACTGTTGGAAATTGATCAGTCTTTAAACTATCTCAGAGTCAGCAAAGGGAGAAAATTACATACATCTTCATATGCTAAAATCCCGATCATACCAGCATCTTCAGCTTCCATGGAAGCATCTTCATTATCAAGTGCAGTAACCAGCTCATCAAAAACATGTTCTGGGAGACTCGAAAACAAAGAATTTTCAAGCTCTCTGTGTGGATCATCCTCTGAAGAATTCACTGCCATATTCTCGCTGATCTATGGGATGTGTTAAATTTCTGAAGCACAGTATAAAAGTATCTTACATCAGAAGCCATATCCTCATTTTGATCAAGTCCTCTGTTCTGTGAAGCCATGTAGGAGTTCCTGATATTGTTTACTGAGGCCGTGTCATAATGCCAATAGCAAATAACCCACGATTAGAAGCTTTGTAATTAGTTATCTTCAATTGAGAAATAATTAGTTTTGGATCCAGCGAACAATGGCAAGAAAACATACAGGATAGGCAGTATTTGCTGGTGTAGGGAAGCAAAGTCGAGGGCGAGACAGAGAAGCAGTCAGAGTTCGAGGGGCCGTTAAGCGATGGGGAAGATCATGATGAATACCTCGGCACGAGGTGTATTCACGGTGTCCGAAGAAACTTTCCTTAAATCATTCTGCTGACGTTTTGGGCTCTTCCGATCCGGCTAATACGTAGTATCCGTAAGATTCGCGATAGCAGAATGCAGATGACTATGGCTTATTTTCGACAGCCCGTGCACTATTCCGACGGATCCGTTTAATTCGAAGAGAATGTTTTCTTCCAACTAATCACGATGTTAGATAAAGAAAATATAACATGATCCGTCGCACCACCTTGGTAGCTGTTCATTCCATAAGAACAGCCGAGATTCAGGTTCTAATAGTTGGCATCAGGCAGATATAGACTCGACATACCGATATGGAAATTAAATGCGGAATAAACGGGAAAGAATTTCAAGGCTATGCTCTAGAGTCGTATTAGAGCTTCGTGATGAGTAGGTGCTATATGTTTAAAATTCGTCCTTGTAATGTTCGAGTATGTACCGATCCCGTCGTTGCGTGTATAATATTCGTGATCTGGCGCTGGCGACTTCAAAATCACTCCTCCAACAAATTCTACATGATGCAACGTTGCTACGCGTAGATGATGATAATTGGCCATCATTTACACGATTTAGCATCGCATATGTACTCCGCTAAATCAAACTTGCGGTAATCCTACTGTAATATACGTCATAGTCCTCGCTGGGTGTGGGTGGCAGAAGGGATATGGAGGGGTATTTAGGAGTCAAAGTCTTCGGTGAGCGGATAGGCAGAAAAGGGCGATAAGATAGAGTGGATGAGGGTTGAATATGCGGAGACGAGGATGAAAGATAAATTCGATAAATGGATCCAGTGGGATAATGAGATGCGTCGGTGGATCAGAGCGAGTCTGGGAAAACGAACACCAGCATCTCTGTTTTAATGTCCACGTCTGCATCAGGGCCCCGGCCGGATATTCATGGTGCAATTCCCGTTCGTACTTGATACGAAACGGTGCAATGTCCTCTATGTGATGCGTCTACAACGAAGGAACTTTGTTATAAGAGGACACTCTAGGGCCTTCTTGGATCGATTTGTGGTCGTATGAAATACGGTATACAGAACGAATTGCGCCAAGGGATAAGATTCATTTGTGATATGAGATGCGGGAATGATAACGCATGGGGAATGATATAATTGAGAATATGCCCTGAGATGTGGATATACAAACATTTAAGTAGGATAAATAAAGATATGTAGAAAGTAGACGAACCTTACTAGCGAATTACCATTATTCCCACCCATGCCCTCCTTTCATGAAGCAATTTGCAACGCACTCGTAGTTACAAAGGAAATTCAGCTATATTCCGCAGAATATAGAGAGCAAAAATTGCTCACCAGAAGCTATGATCGATTAGGAGGACCTCCTCATAATAAGACAATTATGGGCACGGATATCCAACATGGCAATCCTGAAAAGATGTATAAGGAATGATCTTTCGTAGATTCATCACAGAAGGGAACTAGAAACTCGTTTGCGGTATTTCTCCAACAAGAATTCGACACGCGAGTGAACCGTCTTCTAAATGAGGAAGAATTAGGAAGATATAAGATGATAATATCGAGATGCCCTCACCCCTCCGGATGTCCCTCCGACCTACTCACCACCTCGTTCTCACCCAATACCTCGTTCTTACACGCCACCGGTCTACACCATCCACCTCAGTCTCGTCCTCTGACTCTCCCTCTCCCTTTCCGTTCTCTTGCTCCTCTCTTCGTTGCGTGGGGCCGTCAGCACTGCATGTGTCCCAATGACGGCATTGTAGGCGGGAGCAAAGGCGATGGAGCTGCTTGTAGCGCGTGCTTAATGGCGATGTGTTCGAATAGGGGACGTTGAAGGACGGGCGAGGTGGTGAGCGAGTGAGGGAGAGGGAGGTGCGTTGGAGACTCCGGGGCGGGAGGTGCGTTGGAGACTCCGGGGCGGGAGGTGCGTTGGAGACTCCGGGGCGGGATGTGCGCTAGGATCGCGTGGTAGAGCTCTGGGGGGAGCGTGGGGAGCAACATCGTCGATTGGAAGGCGGTAGTAACGGATAGCGGGAGACGACGTAAATGTCGATGAGGCCTAGAGACTCCGGACCGAACTTTATGAGCGATTGGCGATGATAGCACCGTGGAACCGACGGCTATACGTGACTTAAACGTTGATTGAGATCGATTGGGAGAATTGAGATATTGAGGAGGCATTAGAAGACTTGTCTGAGGGTGGATATCGAGAGAAAGCCTCGATTCTGCGAGTTGGACTGTCTTCCGTAGCTCAAGTCGAAGCTGAGGTTGATCCAGGTCCCAGGAGATGGATGGTCGAGATCTGGAGAGAAGGTTTTGTCCGTGGTGTTGCGTGACGCGTCGAAGTGGTGACTTGAGGTCGATCTAGACATCAGTAAACTGGTCAGGTCCTCCTGCTTCTCTGGCCTACTCTAGAGGCTTCTAGAGCCAGTAGGACCCCTCGGATCAGCCGGAGAACCTGATTTAGATTGCTGATGGACAAGTTTATAAGATGATGCCTTCGAGACTTGTGTATACCGAATCTAGCGGTAAGCGGATTTGAGAGCGTGCTCGCCGTGCTGACACTGACGTCGTGTGTCACGCTGTAGTGTCACTGCCCTGTGAGCTCCTGTGCATCAGGAAACCTGGCAAATGCTACAGAGGCTATATAGCGACTATAGCGGCCATAGCCTCTGTAGTGTACCATTCCACATGGCTCACATGTGCGTGCAGTAACGGAGACTACACCCTTCCGATGAAGACAGAACACAGGCGGAGGCCCGCTTCCAGCCACGCTCTACCAGCTGTATTGTCACTTCTACCAGCTGTATTGTCACTTCTACCAGCCGTACTGTCACTTCTTTGCTTCTCATTTTTCATCCGTATTCTAGTCACCTTAGCTCTTCTTATTGGAATACTATACCTCGCCATACTGCTTCTCCATTAAAAAAACACGCAAACAACAAACCATTTTCTTGTTATAGGTTCTGTTTCAGCACCGAATAAACCGATCCACTTCCAATTCAACTGGAAGTCACCTGCATGAGTAATTTTTCTCTTCATTGAACCGATATTAATAGTATCTTTCAGCTCTAGTAGAGTAAAAGATTGCATCGAGATAACACCAGATCAACGATGTGCTTTTCTTCAAGTACTTCAAAGAAAACCCTTCTTCGTTGCAAGCTTTTCATTTGGGAAACATTGCTTTCATTCAAAATTTGAATTTTGGCTTCTCTTACTAGAATTATCGGATCTTCTAGGATGGAAAGAACACTGCTTTAGCAATCCAACCATACCTGATCTGTTTTATCAGTATTATTGTTATCAAGCTTTATTCAAAAGATACATATTAATTCAATTTTTCGCAGCCTATGCACTTCCTTAAGTGCATCAAACCTTAGTAGCCGCATGCTGCCGAATTTATCTACGATGTATAAAAGGAAGTCTCTTTTCAAGTGTTCCCTAGTACGATCAGTCACCTCTTCGCACCCTACGCATTAGCTAATCAATAATGCTCTCATTCAAGAACGTTCTCGTCCTTTTCAGTGTCGCATTCGCTACCTTTGCTACTGCGATTCCTGCTGAAAAGCGTCAGAATCCAGATCTCCCAGTTCCACGACTTCCACTACCTTTCAAGCCACTACCTTTCAAGGGCCCAGCAGCTCCCCCACCTCTCCCAGTTCCACGACTTCCACTACCTTTCAAGCCACTACCTTTCGCCGGCCTAGCAATCCCCCCAGCTTTCCCTGGCCCAGCAGCTCCCCCAGCTGGCCCAGCAGCTCCCCCAGCTGGCCCAGCAGCTCCCCCAGCTGGCCCAGCAGCTCCCCCGACTGGCCCAGCAGTTCCACCAGCTTTCCCAGGCCCAGCAGCTCCCCCAGCTGGCCCGGCAGCTCCCCCAGCTGGCCCGGCAGCTCCCCCAGCTGGCCCGGCAGC
>KN837080.1:839083-873634 GCA_000827215.1 Sphaerobolus stellatus SS14
GCGGAGGGAACAAGCTCGTGAGAGTAGCACTTCTTATAGAAGGCATAATTGACTTACGATTCTTAGATCCTTTTGGAATCTGGAGGTTCGGCATGAGGGATACCTCGTTCTATTCACTCGTGTGAATAGTTATTTCTAAGGGTTTTTCCGTTTCGCCACGAAGCCCATCGTGTACGCGTGCGCCTCCATTCGATTATCATACGCAGCAAGGCCTAATTCACGAGTGGCAACAATATCCTTGTCGACCCCAGCGGAATGCACATGGTTGCCACGTGCTGTCCCGACGCTAGTGAGAAACTTTTGCGCGCTTGATTATGCAACTTCTTCTTAAGGAAGCAGGACTTAAAGGTTATTCTGGGCATTCCAAGACTCTGGAGGCGTGAGATGAATTGTTTAAAAGGATATAATATCATTGACGGCCCCTATATCAAACCACAGTAAAGGATATGAATCATGAATCACCCTACCGGGGATAATTTTGGCTATCAATATTGATTGAGTCGATGCACTCTAAGTTTATTTAGAGAATAGAACGGTCATATAACGGGTATCAAAACATCCACGAGAGGAAACAGTCCCCCGAGCTCCCTCACGACATAAAATAACATTCGCCGTAATTTTTATCATAAGCTACATGCGAGAAATATATCCGGTTATCATCGGCCTACCTAAAATGAGAAAGAGACCGAACTCACCAAACAGTAATACCATAATTACTCTTTTAAAGTACGGTGGCCGTGATCTGCAGCTAGGTTCAATTCCCTCGAGTATTCTTTTTTTTTTTCGTTCCTTCGTACATCATGGATTTAACGCAAGACTCACCATGTATTATCGGTTCCTCATATCGTCTACCTGGCGGTGTACATGACGCACAGTCCCTATGGAAAGCTCTTAGTGAAGGCAATTGGGAACCATGCAGCACATTACCACCAAAATCACGCGGCTTTCGGAATTCTAGTCAAACAAATCAATCTCAAACTTTAGGACGCGGTGGTTGGTTGGGAGAGGAAGGCATTGAAAACTTCGATGCGTCATTCTTTAGGATCGGCGATGACGAAGCAAGGACTTTGCGTCCTAATATTCGCCTTGCACTTGAGCTGACGTACGAAGCGTTGGAAAATGCTGGAATTCCTCCATCATCAATGAAGGGAAAAAATGTTTCGGTATCGATAGGAGTGGGGACGGAGGATGGATGGGATATGCGTCGTTGGAGAGATGACGGGCCTAACGCTTTTGACCAACACTGGGCCGTCAGTAGTGATCCCAGTGGCATACCAGGACATATCTCCCATTTTTTCGATTTCAAAGGATCATGCAACACGGTTTCAAACGCATGTGCCAGTGGAGCGTTCGCCCTACGAGATGGTAAGCGTCATATTTAGAACCGAAGGCTGCGTATTGAGAAGAACTCCTAGGAATTAATTCTCTATTCCACGATGGAGCCGAAGTTGCAATCGTGGGCGCACTTGCTACGCATTTTAGTCCAGCACCGTTCCAATGGGCGATGGCGGCAGGTGTCTCTTCTCGAAAAGGACGCTCCTCCGCATTTTCACCAGATGCAGATGGCTATTCACCCTCAGTAAGCATGAAGCATTCTTATTGTTTAGACGAATTAAGATTAAAGAACTCACAGGAAGGGGCTGTGTTCTTCGTACTAAAACGATACGCTGCGGCACGATCAGCGGGTGATGCGATTCGGGGTGTTATTCGCGCCTTAGCGTGTGGACACAACGGAAAAATGCGCTCATTAGTTACGCCAAATACTACGGCCCAGGCGGAACTGGCAAGAAAGGTACTTAACTCTGCAAAGCTCCAAGCGGAAGAAGTAAAACTTCTTGAAGGTCAGTGGCCTAATTCTCGCGCGGTTACCGGACTTATCCGAAATATCTTCAAGCGCACGGCACTGGGACTCCCGTTGGTGATGCATTAGAAGCAGAAGGTATACGGAAAGTGTTCGGTCCACAACGTAGCGATGAAAATAAGCTATTGCTGTCATCTTCGAAAACGGTCTTTGGTCACTGCCACGGCGCTGCTGCCCTCGTCGGTATGTCCACTCCACTTTCCGGAATGTCCCGTGGCTCGTGAAACTAAAATGTTTGGAACAGGGGTATTGAAAGTATTAGCTTGCTTCGAAAATCTCATCGTTCCGCCTCACCATGTCAAACCCAGTGCCGATTTTTCGAAGGGAACAATCATCGTTCCCACCCAACCGACTTCGCTGAATCCCGAACGCCTATTTGCACAGGTAAACTCCTTCGGATTCACAGGTGGAATCGCTAGTATCATCCTCGAGAAATCTCCGTCGGAGCCCTCGATTCCTTATCCGTCTCCGCGGCCTTACCTAAAGCCCCTATCACATGAGGTCTATTTCCTTCCCTTCTCTGCCAAATCTCAGGAGGCCCTAACGGCTCGAATCCACACTATTAACCAATGGATGGTCGCCGCGAAATGTAGTACAGCTACAGTTGCAGCTATCTTGGGAGTAACGAGGGATCACTATCGGTGCCGAAAAGCGTTCATCGCTGCGAATCTCGAAGAGGTCCTGTTACTTCAGGCGGAGCCCGGAAATAGGAACCCCGCTGATGATCAACGATTATCCGATCAACGACTCACTCACGAATTCCTGAACGTATCTGGTATATCTCAAGACATTTTTGACGAAGAATTTGACCACAATGATCTGTCAAGGTTGATTGAGAATAATCATATTCTAGAGGCCGCCAAACGTCTTTACGAGAGGGGTCATAATCTTGCCTTCTCTGCGGTTTATTCCAAAGAAAACATTGACCATCAAGCATTAAAAACATTTCCAGCGTATCCCTTTCAAAGAAAAAGACATTGGAAAGACCTCACAACAAGTACCCAACTCGATGCTTCTCATGCCTCTCACGACTTTCACGACTATCAAGTACCAGGTTTCATCTCCCCTCCAGGTTTCATCTCCCCTCCAGGTTTCATCTCCCCTCCAGGTTTTCCTTCCATTCTTCGTGCTAGAAACGTATCTATTCCATCTTCGTCATTAAGAACAGTTAAGAAGCAAAAATTCCCAGTGTCTCAAGAAGAATTCGAAGATATTATCGACTCATTCGCTATTCCTTTTCCTTCAACTAGACTGTCCAAGGTCCCTATCCGATCTCATTCCCATATTCTGCTCACGGGTGGAAATGGAATGCTCGGATGCCAAGTAGTGTATCGTCTCTTGGAACAAGAAGATATCACAGTATATTGCATCGTTCGTGGAAATCCAGTGGAACGCATGCGCGCTGCATTCAAAAAACACCATTTACCGCTCTCCAAATTAGAATCAGCGTACAATAATGGATCACTACGATTATTTATGTCCAAAGACATATGCGCTCGCAGATTAGGCCTATCAGACCAAGATTATTCGACCCTGGAAGAGCACGTGGATTGCATTATCCATGCGGCATGGCCAGTCAATTTCAATCTTCCTTTAGCCGAATTCAAACCCTTTATATCTTGTTCTCGTCACTTGGCCGAACTCGCCGTATCTGCATCGAAACACATTCAATATCACTTCATTGGATCCTACGCGAGTACCTTCAACTACCAAGATGAATTGGTACCAGAACACGTTTTACAACCAAGAGTGAAAGATTCTCTTGCACAGGTTAGTGTTCGAATTTTATTTTATTAAATCTTTGACTGAGTGAAGTATAGGGTTATGCCATTGCTAAGCTGATCGCGGAGAACAGTCTACTGCGTATTCACGCTGCCCATTCAACTGCATTTGACCTCACAATTATTCGGGTAGGTCAAATATGCGGTGATACTAAGACAGGCTCGTGGAATCAGGACGAAATGATGCCTATGATGATTGCATCTCTGCCAACCATTCGAGCCTTTCCTCGAGATTTTCCCAATGTTTCCTGGATCCCCTCGGATGTTTGTGCCGACGCACTCCGAGATATAATTCTGTGTTCCTCTGATCAAATCGGTCCAAGGATCATGCATGTCGCTAATCCCATGATCATGCCATGGTCCAATGTTGTTGAGAGTATTGGACGCATTGCAGGACTTGGAATGCCTGAACTTATTTCGTTCGAGCTGTACGTGGAACGAGTTCGAGAGCAAACTCGCAATTCCTCAATCCCTCTTCCCGTTTCGCGCCTTCTTCCTTATTTCATCAAATCTTTGGAAGAAGACTCGATGCCAGAACGTTATGCTTCCCTGCACGTTCAAGAAACTTTATGCTACAGTCCCTCTTTAAAATCGTGTCCACCTATCGCAGGAGTCCTACTGGAGCGTATGGTACGGAAATTAATATCTCCCAAGAAAAAAGATTCAGAATCTGCTTCCTTGGTGTACCTTTTCGGACCCTGGTCTGTAGCACTGGGTGATGAGGAGAATGAAGTCTCAAAAGACACCCAAGCTCATTTTTTCGAGTTAGCCCGAGAAACACGTATCAGATTGAGAGATGATCCTAATATCTCAGAGTGAGTGTTTCTCATTTTCTCATTTATCCTTTACTTTAATTCTTATCTTTCGAATTCAGTCCCTCTCTTGAGCAACAATTAATGACCTTAGGCTATCAAGTTTCTATTGTTGAGGCTCTTAGAAAACGTGGAATCACCCCTCGAGCTGTTCTGGGTTATTGTTTTGGTGAATACGCAGCTGCGGTGGCTGCTGGTATTCTCGAGAAGGAGGATGTCGTCGAGATTCTGGTTAGAAGATCTATCGCATTGCGTAATATTAAGGGAGCTATGCTAAACGTATTTGCCGACGTTCCCTCTATCCGCCGAGCTCTTTCACGTCTCAATTCGGCTCCCAGCATAGCCATATTCGTTGATCCGACTCACTCGGTCCTTTCAGGAGCCAAATCCCAGATCAAGGCGGCAGAGATAGAATTAGGACGTGTTGGGATCAAGACCATTACTGTGCAGACGACGTTGCCCTTCCATTCATCTCAAATGGATATGGTGACTCATCGATTGTCCGACTTTTCTTATCCTACACAGAATTCCGAAATTAGCTATATTTCGGGTATCACTGCATCAACCATTTCACCTTCTAGGCTCGGATCTAAATACTGGTTGCGGCATATGCGCGACTCCGTCAACTTTTATGGAGCAATACAACATATTCGGACGAGGTTCAAAGGATGCTCGCTTATTGACATTGGTCCCAGCGAGTCACTCTCGAAGACTATCTCAAGATATGGATGGCATGACATGATCATAATTTCTGCAAAGGACTCCAGTCATCTAAACCTTGTCATTGATGAGAAAGAGGGGGGCTTTCGTCCTTCCCAGATAATGCCTACCCCGGCTTCCACCCCAAATTCTCTTCCAATACAGATCTTGGATTCCGCAGGTGCACCAGCTGATATCGCTCTTATCTTGCTCCGCGATCTTTTTGGGTGCGAATTCTCCCCAGAATTATTATCGAAATCTTTGCATTCGGTTGGTCTACAGTCTATGGACTTTATTCGTTTTGCGGATCACTTCGCGGCCCGCACCGGTATTCATATCACCTTATCGGCCTTTGTTTCTGATTTGCCACTTAGAGAAATCATTGACCAAGCAAGAGCTGATTGATTATTTCCCCTGTGGTTTTTTTACTCGCTTTCACCTTTGTTCTATCACATTGACTATATGTTCGGAAAATATATTTACAGTTATAGAACTTTGATACACTTATAAATTTAAGATAAACTTCCATAATGTTTCGTACAGGTGGCTTAAAATAAAAATGGGGCCTTCTATATTCCGCATACCAAAAAGCTGCCTGGACGGAATCCGAAACATCGATCGCTCACCAGCGCTTATCAATCTGTGCTCAATGCTTAGTGCTCATGCTCAGCGGAGTGCACCAACTGCGCACCATCCAAACAGAATACATTGTATTACCGCATCGGATCCATGGTGTTATTCGTAGCTAGGTACATTTCATTGTGGGTTCTTGAAATTTAAGGTGTTTACCTGCTCCCCGACTTCACCGTCCAGACTCCAACCTGGATATGAGAGATTTTCTCGCACGCTCCTTTTACGGATTAACAGAGCACTACCAATCCACAATGGTAACGGAGAGAATTTGTGATAGATAAATAGCCGTTGGATATCTCATATGGATCTTCTGTCGGTAATAGTGAATGTTCGGCATGGAAGTGGTGGTCGGGGTCTTGAGGGAAGGTAGGTTAATCCGACGTACATACGATTCCGTTTCTCACCCATTGCTAATCAGAAAAACAGTGTCTATTGTATTCCATTTTTGAGCACTATCTAATGATAGTTCATTTACAAAGCCAGGTGATATCTTCTTGGTATACACTCTAATTCTAGCAGGTTCGCATTGGTACGAGAGGGCTGTATCGCCGCTTCTATCCGAGGATAGCACTCCTCATGAGCATTGTTTGCTTTACTTGACGACCGAAGAATTTTCCATCCGATCTTCAGTAGGATCCATCAAGCGAATCTGAAGCACTGGTGCCGCTCTGGTACTTGCGCCACACCTTCTAATATCTGCTGCACGTATAAGTACGTGCTAAACTATACTACTTTACATTAACCAACCAAATCCCCAGATTTATTTTTCTAAACCATAGTTTCATGTCTAACGGAGTTCCGAGCGTAGTATGCCTTACGTTACTTTCTTCGTCTCATTCAAATTTAACGAGTCCTATACTTGTTTCAGCCCGAGAAGACCACCGTGCTTGTCATCGGTGGCGGTCCTGCTGGAAGTTATTCCTCTACCCTCCTTGCCCGCGAGGGCATCGATGTCGTTTTGCTAGAGGCTTCGAAACATCCACGGTGAGTCTATGTGCCGTCGTATATACATGAATCGTTTACAAGGAAGTCTTATAATATTAGAGAACATGTGGGTGAGAGTATGCTCCCATCCATGAGGCACTATTTACGCTTCGTCGATCTTGAAGAAGAATACGATCGACGTAAATTTATGCACAAGGTTCAAATTCACATCTGTTTCTGATGTTTGTATGTAATTTGATGGATATTCTAGCCAGGTGCAGCGTTCAAGTTTGTACATGGCCAAAGAGAATGCTGTAGGTTATTTATCAAGTGATTAATGATCGTACTTACAGTATCGAATTTTCCCAGACACCGACTTCTCTATCCTGGGACCTGATAGGACGACATGGAACGTCGTAAGTATCTGAGAGCTTTTTGACCACCTGATAATTAATAGAAGCCTAGTTTCGAGCGGAAGCCGATGAAATCATGATTCGGCATGCAGAGAAGCGGGGTGTAAAGGTTTTCGAGCAAACGCGTGTGGAGTCTATCTCTTTTGAAAATGATGGTGATCCTGCGACCGCTCGGCCCATTGCGGCCGCCTGGAAAAACAAATCTGGAGAGACGGGAACAATCAAATTCGATTGGCTCATCGATGCTTCTGGCCGCCAGGGTATAATGTCGACAAAATATCTCAAAAATAGAATTTATCGCGAAGGACTCAGGAACGTAGCGGCATACGGCTACTGGCAGAATGTCTCTGTATTCGATGAAGGCGGTCCTCGATCGAACGCGCCATGGTTCGAGTGCTTGACAGGTAAATGTTGAATCTCTCCGGCATTTCCGTCTTCTGACTTGCTCTACAGACAGATACGGATGGGCCTGGTGCATCCCTTTGCACAACGGAAAGACATCAATCGGTGTCGTCATGCATCAGGAAACGTCTAACAAGAAGAAAGCTGAGGGACCAAGTGGCTTAGAGGCCCATTATATGGAACAGTTGAAATTAGCTCCCGGCATCCAAGAACTTATTGGCGAAAAGGGAACATTTGTCCCTGGCACCGTCCGGAGCACTGCCGACTATAGCTATCACGCAACCTCCTATTCTGGAGATCATTATCGGCTTATCGGTGATGCCGCTGGTATGCATAGTCCATGTGAAATGATGACGACGGACAGTGGCTGACATTTTCATCAGCGTTCGTCGATCCTTTATTCTCATCTGGCGTCCATATCGCAATGACCGGAGCTTTGTCTGCCGCAGGAACAATACTGGGCTCCTTGAAAGGAGCAGTTTCTGAATTGGAAGCTCAGAATTGGCACGATGCAAAAATAGGCATCTGCCAGACAAGGTTTGTTCAGTCAGTGGAGTTCTTAATACTGGTGATCTCATATATTTCTGACAGGTTCTTAATGGTGGTTCTCAGTGCTTATCGCCAAATGCAGCATCAAGGAAATAAGGCTATTCTTGGTGATGTTAACGCAGACAATTTCGAGCACGCATTCGAGATTTTTAGACCCAGTAAGCCAGTTTCTACCCATGGTATAATCTTGCTAAATCATTGTTACATCCAGTTTACCAAGGAGAACAGGATACATCGACAAAGCTCACAGATGACGAACTCGAAAAGATGATAGAATTTACCCGAAATCTCTTTACTCCAACTACACATCAACAATATGCAAGTGTCAAGCAGCGCCATGGCGATATGCTGGACCTGTCTGCTCCTGTCGTTAGTCCAGGCGAACTAGATAAAGTCCTAGACACGGAGGATAGCGATGCAAAGGCAGTCTTAAAGCGTATAAACTCGCTTAAGATCCTCCGTAATGAGACTAGCCCACTGAGCTTTACTTCCGAGGCGGTCAATGGATATATCCTGCGCCTTGAGAGAGGAAACTTGGGGTTGGTAAAGGCATGAAAGTACCAATTTATTTATTATGAAAATGTATCTATTTTCATTAAATGGAGTATTTTTCTTCGTCTTCTAAATACGTCATTGTAAAGTTGGTCAATGATCACCCAGTGGTGAGGAACTAAGTATTGTCCAACGCGTATGGTCTTGTAACATGGCATTAAGTTTACAGTTTAATATTTCGTAATTTCATCTACATCAAGCAGAAAGATCTCGGACTGAAAATATTTTCAATTTCTTTTCTCCACGGTCCAGCGAGACTGCCAGTTACGGGTGACAGCGCGTGACATCACACACGCTTCTACGAGCGTTTACAGGCGCCTATTCTCTCATTCGCTGGATCTTTTTCTAAGTATCTTGCTATCTTTCAACTGTGCAGACGACGATTCTTTTATATTTATATTTCCATAAAAGATGTCTCAAAGCTTTTCTCTTGTTACCCATTTTTCACTTCATTTTTCTTAATTTGTTGATTTCTTTCCCATCATCCCATCTGTATATCATCATTTGAGTCAGTTATAAATTTGCTAAAGATATTCACACCAATGTAAGAGGAAAGATATAACCATATACATATATTTCTGTCGCGGCGACTGCTATAAAATGGCATTTTAGTGCTATATGAATATCTTTCCGAAGTACCGCCCAACGCCTGCCGCATCCCTCACTATAGCTCCAATGAATGTATCCGGTCGTACGACTACAATTATTCCTGCATTATCCTCGGCTTTATAGGCAGTTTGAGCATGTCCATCTTTGTCTACGAGGGTTGTTAATCCGGTTGCCGAGCCCTGGCCTGAATGACGAGATCCAACGATAACGTATGTCTTAACAAGATCACTGGGATACTTTTTCGTTATCTCAAGAACGTCCGAAGCTAGACTTTCTCTAAAGATAAGAATAGTATGCCAGCTCGTTCCTATTATTTGAAGAAGAGACGTGACTTTCCCTGTTGTCTCATCAACGAGACCTGGTGCCTCGGGTGCTCTATCTCCCGCGCATAGGGTGCCTCGTCCTTCATATCCAGCATATGCATGAGCACGAACATCTTCTAAATCCCATGATTTAGCGTTAGAGTCTCTTTCCTCAAGTACCACAGTGCTGTATCGGTAATTGATACCGTACATTTCCAGCGCCGAGTTGCGCCAGCGGTAGAAGCCAATCTTCTTGTCGTTTTCAGCATCATTCTCAGTGGCTTTCTGCGGTTGCTCTTCGGTAATTTTCGTCTTGGCGACCATGTGTGTATATAAAGCGCTAGTGGCTGAAAGCATCTGGGCAATGACAGGGAGGCGTTCAACATCATAGGAGTCCAGCAGCGAGGGAGGTGAAACTCGCTTTATGACTAGGGCGAGTTTCCATGCGATGTTTGACGCATCCTGCAGTGCCGAATTCATGCCTTGTCCCCCGGATGGAGAATGCACATGGGCTGAATCTATTCTTCGCCTCAGTAATACAGTCGTTTTCACCATAATAATATTACGTACCTCCAGCAAGGAAAACGCGTCCTTCGGAGAATTTATTTATCATCCTCATATTCGGTCTGTATTGAATATGAGGCACAAATTCAGTCGCTATGCATAATCGTTTACTTACTTGAAGTAGCTTAACCAGATCCAGTTTCCAAATTGCAAGTCTTCTCGTCCAGTTTCTTTTTTGATGAACTCTTCTGTCTTGCTACTAATGGCCAAATCAACAGGGTCAAAGTTTTGCCCCGTAATACCCACACCAAACGTATGTTTATCATTAGGCCAGATGGGGCGAGCCATTATGCTGATATAATAAACCACAGACTCAGGATGATATTCATGCCCACTTAAAAAAAAAGGAATCTCACGTGAACTGCCCAGGCTTTGCCCATATGTGCCAATACTAAAATATTCAGATGAACGCTAGCCTTGGAAACAAAATACGAATAAAGCTTACATCGTTGGGAAGATTTGGAATCTCTACATCCCCCCATACCATACCATCCGTATCACGGGTTTCTCCTTGGAACGTAAGACCTAAAAGTTTCCTAGTAATTCCTATGTAAAACTTCAGGTCGAACTTTTAAATAGTCTCCTCATGAACGCACCTTTAGCTCCATCCGCGCCGATAACATATTGAGCGAAGACTGTCTCTGTCTCAGAAGTAGCCGTCCCGTTCTGATGTGTTGCAAGAGTTGCAGTGACTCTATCACCCTCCTGTTTGAGCTCAAGAAGTCCCTTATTCAATTCCACATTTATGCCGTATTGTTCAAGATGTTTTCGAAAGATTGCCTCAAGTAGATCTTGACCCAAGCATGCTCCGTTAGCCTGCGAGAAATTAGATGAGTTAAATGGAGGAGTTATAATAAAACGAACGTATGGTCTATCCGGCCAAACGCCTGTTTTTTCATATAAATCCCAGGTTTTGGCAGGTACAGTTCCACCAGGAAGCTTGTAGGCCCTCATGGAAGGAATCTCCGTGGCGGAAGCACGCACATCTTCAAGGACACCGAGCGCTTTGAAGAGTTCGAATGTACGCGGCTACAAGCAGGCTATGAGTATATCATCGATCGCAAATCGCATACAAATACCTGAATCCCGAAACCTCGCGAACCTGTATGAAATTCACCTGCACGGTCAACTATGCGAACGCGGATGCTATTCTTTGCGAGCCAAAGTGCAGATACAAGTCCTGCAGGTCCTGCACCAATCTAATATGTGACGTATGTAAGAGGATCTTAAATCGTCCCAATCAATGAACTCACAACAAGAACTTGGATCGGCTCAGACATGGTGAGTGAGGATCAGAAGAATGGTTTTGTCTGTGCATCCTCAAGAGCTTAAATATATCAAAGTGACTATGGATTAAGAGATCGTCGACAATGGTTTCCGTCGGGCCCAAGCTAGTTTAGGAACTTCCCGAAGCCTTCGGCTAGATAATATCTCAGGCCGCTTTGTTCCCGTGGTGGTCGTTGCGTGAGAGGGTGCAGTCGGAAAGGAGGTGCGAAGGAGCAGGGTGGTATGCCCCATGCTCGGGCTCTCTGGAAGGGACCGTGTTGACGGTGCTTTGTAGGTGCCCGACATCGCTGCTTGACATCATCCTGACCTTGGTTGACCGTGTCATGCCCACCACAAGTGACATTGGCTTAGTCATAAGGCTTGATGTGGCGTAGTTTAGTCATAGAGTGTACGTACAGCACCCGGCGTTTCCATTTTTTGGGGCATACTCCGGCAAATACACCATCACTACCACCCTCGACTTCTTTGTTGCCTTGTCAATTCCTCCGTGCTTGTGCATGTTCCCACCACCAAACTTTTGACAGTGCTTCGTTCCGCTCACGAAACGGCATCATACCTCAGAAACTCAAGTGCTTATTGTTCCAATGAAGGTTGTTTACCACGGCCTAAATATAGGTCATTGGCGTTAGGTTGCTTTCTTGACGTCTTCATCCACTCATTTCAGTCGACGGAATGAGTGTCGAGGACATATCTCTACCCAACTCATTGCTTTCTATTCTTCAAGACCATGCAGTTAATCGGTCGAGTTCGGAATTTCTCGTAGAAGACAAGGTTCTCCGTCTTACATACGGCGAATCCTATCTTCTCGCTACACATCTCATTCCCTCACGCCTAAAGGTTCTATGCCCTGCCCTAACGGATCCTACTGAAGACAAGAAGATTCCCAAGGTTCTACTGTTAACACCTAACAACACTCTCTTCGCCCTGTGTTATTTCGCCCTGTGGCACATCTCCGTGGTCGCTGTCCCCGTCAGTACAAGCGCTGATCCAACTCTTTGGGCGGGAATAGTAAATGTCGTCAAGCCTCGATTAATCTTGGTATCATCCAGCCTTGCGAAATCACTCCGACAGTCTCTAGACACTCCAGCGTTGACATTTTCTGGCCAAGTCCCTATTGTCGCAGAACTCAGCACCATCATACCAGAGGAATTTTATTCACACCGGGAAGATGGACCTGATCGGACTTCTGATTTTATTCCGGCGTTGCATAGCTGGATAAGCTTCGTATTCCATGATACAAGCTCATTGCAACAAGCCGTTAAGGAATGTCCGCCTTCCCAATTGGACCCTGACACTCCCGCCGTCACTTTGTTTACGAGTTCGGCTGTCGATTGGAGCACCCTAAAATGCGTAACGTACACGCATACGATGCTCGTGCATTCCTCTCGCCGATGTATTAGAATGCTTGGCGGTTCGGAATATTCAGCTTCCCCTAAAAGGCATCTTGGGTGGTTACCGCTGTCGCATTGCTTCGAGTTCTGCATTACTTTCTGGTGAGTCATCCTCTTCTTCTATTCTTTTATGTGGAATGTTTCTGTATATACTATTCTATTTAAAAACAGAGCAAATATCGGTTCTACCGAACTTCCTTCTTTTTCTCTTCCTCATGCTCGACTAGCTTGAGAAGCTTGGAACTCAGAGATATCTTTCTTTAATTTTATTTTCAATTACTTCTACTTCACAGAAACTGACTATATTTATTATTACAGCTCCATTGTCCTCGCAACAGGTGGTAGCTACATATTTTTTGATCGGTCTTTATCGTCGCCGTCCGCCCCTCTTTCCACTCCGTTGCCACCTTTACTTCTCTCGGGACTCTCATACCATTATCCAATCACCTCATTTACCTGTATCCCCGCAATCGTCACAGAAATATTAACTCCTTCAAGGCGGCCTAATTATGGGACGGTGGCGAAGAACAACGACATATCAACAATACGTCTCCTCACTACGCTACATTCCCTTGGTGTAGGTGGTGCGCCAACCCCTGCCCATATCTTTGCCTGGGCGGCAGCTCGAGGCATTAAATATTTCGATTGTTCAGGAGCCACCGAAGCAGCAGGTACCATATGCGCTCGACGGTCCTGGGAAGAAACGCAGAAAATAAACGGTTTAGAAGTCATTCCTGGATTTATGGGACTTCTTGAGAAATCAAATGTCTCGGATGATTTTGGGGAGCTTATTATCAAAGCCACAGTGGGTGCATTAAAATTTTGTCATTCTCCAATTTTTATTATTATATTTTCCCTTGACAGCATATTCCCGCTGGATACGACAATCGGACATCTCCAGCATACCATTTTGACTCATCAACGGGAGTGACAACATATCGAACGGGAGATCTCTATAGCCATAAGAAACATATTCCCGTTCTCAGCTACGTGGTTGGAGAGGAAGCTCCGGAATATGATCTAGATCGCGGACCCCTAGCTGGTACGTTCCGAGCCCTTCTTGTTTATTTCTTTTTCGTCTTATTAACCTTCTTTATCTAAATAGGTCTGACATATATCGGTCGAATAGACGATATGGTTATCTTGAGTTCTGGGACGAAATTGGATGCGCTATCCCTCGAACGGACTTTGGATTCCCACCCATCCATACAACGGTCAGCGTTAATAGCCAATAAAACTGCAGATTTTCCTGTTGCTCTTATTCAACCTCGACTGCCTTTCGATGCAAACGTCATAATAGAGGCTGCATTATCTTTGAACAACTCGCTACCGTTCGAAAAACGACTCAGGCGGGAGAACATGTATCTAGTAGCGGAACTTCCAGTAACAACAAAGTTCACATTAAACAGAAAAAAGATCAAGATGATACTCTCAGAAATTACAAGCGAAGACGAGATTCCTATTATGTTCCCACCCCCAAGCATGGATACGGACACTCCACAACGCATTATTGAACCATCCCCAGGATCCGAAAGGACGGAGATCACCATCACTCCGAAGCTTATTTCGCTTCTCGCGAACATCTTCAGCATTTCGGAGTCTCAACTTGGCCCGTCGTCTTCGTTTTCTGCCATACCGTTGACGTCCTTGGCATCCACCCGCTTGGCCAAAGCTCTTAAGGAAGATTTTGACGTCGACATAACCAGTGCACAGATCTACAGCGTCCAAACAGTCGACCAGTTGGCACGAACTATTGCTATCCAACAGGAAAAGGCAAGAAGTGTGGTATCTGAGGTGAAACTTTCGGCCGTCCATCCTTCCATTCCCTTGGTTGGACAAACTATGCGTCGACCACCCCGGTTACATGTCAATAATGACGAGATAGTCATTACAGGAGCCACATGTCGCTTCCCTGGAGGAATCACATCGCTCGACGGTTTCTGGTCTGCGCTCCTCGCACCATCTGTTCACCTGGCATCATTGTCTCGCAGGCGCCCAGACTCTAGATGGCCTTATCCACATTATAACGAGAACCTCATGTATCCGACAGGATGGTTAGAGGACGCTTCAGCAGCTCTCACCAACACAGTCTCCTTTGCCGAGTTTTTTGGACTTGGGGCAAGAGAGGTGGAATACATGAGTCCAAATGCAAGGATCGTTCTACAACTGGGGTACGAAGCAATATTGGATGCAGGTGTAAGACCGGGATCTTTGGATAAGAAGAATTGGGGAATATTCACTAGTATGAATGATTCAGGATGGAAGGAGAAAAGGGTGTCAGATACGAATTTGAGAGGTATGTGACGAGCGTTCCAAGAATATTTGTACTGATTTGTATTTAGAGTTTGCCTCGGGACTATCGGGTTCTGCAGATGAAGCCGCAGGAGCAAGATTGGCATATTTCCTAAACTTGACGGGACCTGCGGTGGAAGTCAAGACAGCATGTTCAAGTAGTCTTGTGGCAATACATCAAGGTATGGATGAAATGGAGTTATGATCGATATGCTGAACTTACTTTGTATAGCCTGTCTTGCCATTCGTAATGGTGACTGTGATGCGGCGATCGTCATCGCGTCCACAACCCACTTCCATCCCTCCGGCGCCCTATTCCGCTCTCAAAACGGCATCGTTTCTCCTTCCGGAAAATGTATGCCATTCTCAGATATGGCAGATGGCTTTGTCGCCAGCGAAGGAGCTGCTGCAATTGTTCTTCAGAAAGCCAGCGATCCTTTGGCACGAGGGATGACGTATGGTGTCGTAAAGGCGACCACAGTAACGCAGGATGGAAGATCGCGGGGCTTCTATGCGCCTAATCCAGAGGCGCAGAAGAGGCTGCTAGAAACGGTTCTGGATAAGGCTGGAGCAGGACCAAACGACATTTCGTACTTGGAAGGTGCGAGAATGATTGATCATTAGCCGATAATGATTCGACGCTGACAGTTTATTTTCACCTAACAGCTCATGGCACTGGTACTCAACTCGGGGATGAAATCGAATTGGACGTTATCAAGGATGTATTTGCTTCACGAGAACGGTCTTTGCTGGTTGGATCGGTCAAAGCTGTAATAGGGCACACCGAAGAGTGTGCAGGACTTGCTGGTACGCTGATCCTAGGTGGCACCATACCAAAGCCTCTGACTGACTTTCGCCTAGGTGTACTCAAGGCCTTGCTTTGCCTTCGACATAATGCTATTCCTCCACAGCCTCCTACAGGCCCGCTGAATAAAGTCATCGATCACGAGTCTTGTAAGGTGGTCATCCCAGCCAAGGTTATGCCATTCCTTCCGTATCAACGCCAACCTCGTCTGTGTGCCATCTCTTCGTTTGGACTTTATGGGACACTTGGTGGCGTCATCGTTGAGGAACCGCTTTCAGACGTGGTAGATGAGCATGAAGCCGAACTCAACCATCGTCTGTTCGTATTGAGCGCCCGTAGCATAGAAGACCTTAGAGCAAGTATAGCCAGTCATTTGGAGTTCTTTAATGGATTACATCTTCGCAGTGAAGACCTTGGATCGACCTGTAGGACCTCTCAGATAGGTCGAGATCATTTCGCAGTTCGTCGAGCATGGAGCATAACAGGTTGGAGAGCCCTCCTAGACAACCTGTACCAGGAATCTCGAAAGCAGTTCATCCCACAGCCTATCACGGACAATCCAAAAATCGGTCTATGGTTCTCGTTGACCTCTTCAAGAAGAATCTCAACCGCAAATGATCATCCCATATATCATTCCAAGTTGATGGAATGCAAAGAGGCGAATCAGTGGGACGCTGAATATGCCGATTTTGAATCACAGTTGGCTTTGGCGCGATGCTTAGTGGAACTGGGATGTGATATTGGAATGGTTGGTGGTGAAGGTGCAACAGAGTACCTGGCTGCTGTATTTGCTGGCCTTATTCCACCTTCGGCTGTGTTCAGAATGCAGGAAGACGAATTGCGGCCAAAGTTTGTCGTACGGTGTGCGGAACCAAGATTAGATGACCATTTGATGAGATGGCGAGCGGATGAGATGGGTGTGACTGGGAAGCATGGCCCGGACGTGTTCACTGTGCAGGGTACTGCGGAAGCCATGGCATCGTTAGCGGCTGATCGCAGTGTCAAAGTCGATGAAACGCTTCCTCCTCAAACCATTCTCGCACCCACTGTTCTTTCTCAACCACCGAATATTCCGATAATATCAAGCCACATAGGAGACATATTAGACAATGAAACTGTCCTCAACGCTGACTACTGGAACCATGTCCAAACACGAGACATGAATTCAGAGGAAGCGTGGCAGATGATGGCGAAAAGATGTGATGTTATTATCAGCCTAGGGACCACAGTTGAGGTAAAGGGAATACTCGAGAAGACTTGTGTCGTTATCGAAAGCGGGATGTTGGAAGATCTCGTAGCTGGAGCCTATGAAGCTGGCTGTGCCATCAATTGGGAAAAATTCACTTCTAAAGGCCACAGGGTCCATCTTCCGCCATACAATTGGGTTGAGAATGTAGATTGAGATGACAGCACACTCCTTGCTGTCGTGCTACTAAATTCAATTTGAAGGTGATAGTCATCCGGTCATCCGTATCTATGTATCCTCCGAATTAGAAATGTCGCATGTTCAATAAAATGAATATACCACCAGGATGAATGGCTCATAAGGAAGCTGGCTGTGCTGTCAATTGGGAAGAATTCGCTTCTAAAGGCCACAGGGTCCATCTTCCGCTATACAATTGGGCTGAGAATGTAGATTGAGATGACAGCACACTCCTTGCTGTCGTGCTACTAAGTCAACTTGAAGGTGATAGTCATCCGTAACGCACATTCAATTTCATTCTATCATGTTGAATTCGTCTGGTAGAATAAAGTTTCGGAAACATACCTTGTCCGGATAATGTCGCGACGGTGACTACAACATCTGTTAGTATAATTCCCACCATATTTTACAACGAGCGACATCTCTTATGCGATGCTTTGTTTTACAATCTGCTGACTGAACATCAAGTCCATGTTTATTCCAGGCTACTAAGCTATCCGTATCACTTACGATCTTAACTAACCAGTGCAGGACCTACTAACATTATGCGCCATTCATCCTGGTGGTGTACTCATTTTATTGAACATGCGACATTTCTAATTCAGATGATACATAGATGATATCTTTGATATAGATAATAAATCAGATAGGATTCTTTGAAGCCACAACTGTCATTATTTGACTATTAGGACCGGACGCAAATTTGGATCAACGAACGGGACAACGCTCAGCCAAGTCCAGGGTCCGAGTCGGATCTGAAGACTCAACAGCACCACTTCTACAAGTGACAGATAGCCTAGCCTTGTGGTTAACTTCAATTTTCCAATCTGAATCAGTGAAAACTCACAAGATATAAAGCCACTTCAAGTTCTACTTTACAACTAGAATCTCTTTTCTGATATGCCTACTACTACGCATACTCGTTTTGTTGCTATTAAGTTTAAGAACAAATTCGCAGGAGACGATGAAAATTCAACCAAATTAAGACAGGATTGGTATCGTAGAATTCTGGACCTCTTCGAAAAGACACCATATGTAGTGGGATATACTGGTAAGCCTGAACAGTTTATTCTTTATCCATTTGCATCCTTACGGTTTTATTTAACCAGGAATGATAGGTGGCCAGACCCGATGGCCTGCCTTTGCGCAGGGATATCATGTAAGAGTTTCTTCTGGTCAATCCTGAGACATAAAGGATATTGAGTCACAGCTAGTTCGGAATGATCACGGAATATGAGGTACACTTCTTCATTAGAAATTTGGAAAGAGAACTTCGCTTAGACATTTCGGATTTTACACCTCAGTCTCAAGAAAAGGTTCGGTACTTCGATACGGAGGAACCATGGCACCTTAATATCATGGTAACTTCAAAGAAATCTCGGACATAGATGACGAGTATTTGGGCTAATGTACTATGTTAGGGAGAGATGGATCCGTTTGTTGAGGAAAGATTCGTTTGGGATTTTCCTTCACCGCTCGAAATGCGAGGAAATAAATCGAAAGTAAGGTTGTATTGGCTATTAAAGACAATTAGAAAGGCTGACTATTGTACTGAAAGTGAAAATTTTACTGTAGTTTTATTATACATAAACCTGTACGGATCGTATGGGGCTTGATACCAATATATATATATATATTCTCTTAAATTAAGAAAGCGAAAAGGGGTCCAGGAGCTAAAGCTCTCAAGTACAGTATGGAATTGAAGTTTCCATGGTAGTACGTTCATCTTCAGAAGCTGAGTCTAAAGTTGTGCTCCATGTTCTTCGGTCGTCCAGATCTGCGACGCTGGTGTTCGGTGATGAATTACGAGACCATCTCAAACTTTCCAAGCTTGGAGACAGTCGATGAAGAGGCAATTCATTATCATTGCGATTGGATTGCAACTTGCGGCCTCTGCGATGGGATCGTGGTCCAACGTATGTCCACCAGTGTCCCTATATAGAAGTATGAGAATTTATTGGAGTCAGGGAATATCATTTAAACTGACTTTGCCATCAGTTGCTTCTCGCATCTCGAACTCTTCAGCCATGCTGAGATTATGACGAATAGTGTTCTATGAAGGTAAGGCGTCAGGACAGAATACTCCAATGAATCTTTAGAAATATATTACGTTGTATGGCTTGATATTTGCAAAGAAAGAGAAGCGCAGACTAATGGCACGTTGTATATCCTTTAGTCTGAGCCTATTTCTTGGGGAACCGAGCAAAGCTGCAGAAATCATCTGAGTCCATGTAAGATTTGGCCTAATGTTCCTTCCAAACTCAGGAAGGGAATTGAGTCCTTTGCGTTCCAAATCGGGTATGGCATGAGCTTTATGTAAAACAGTTATTTTGTATTTGGTCCTTAAGTGACTGCATAAGACTTACAATCGATTCGCAGCAACTCATCAAATTGATCCTGCAGATCAGGATAATATTCTCGATTGGGTCTCAAATCTTCATGCCTTGGTTGATTATTCAGGATTGTATTCTGATGCGAAACCTGAGAAATCTTTCTTGAAGTACGAGTACCTGCAGCGAGCTGCAAACCTTCATTGGGATGAAAGCGTGCTGCCAACGGATGTGCAGCCACGTGATATTCGCGGGATCGTCTCCTGGAAGACAAATGAGGTTCTCCTTTATGACGTTTGATTACTTCTTCTTCCTCCTCTAGGGTTCGGATTGGAGGTAAGCGAAGACTACCCTGAGAACTAGATAAAATGCTCTGAGAGTTTGTGGGCAAACCGGAGTGAGATATTTGTAATGGAGGTAAGCGAAGGCCGGAAGGACTTGAAGTGTTTCTGGTATCCTTTTCGTTCGCCTCACGTACATAATGCCTCGTCTCCAAGCAACAATCTGGTAAGGAGTCGAGTATATACGCGTTGCTTCGGGGTAACGAGTGAGAATAGTAAGACAAAGGAGATGAGTTCTCTGGCCTATCGTAGACTCGTCCATCTCTAGCTGGACTCACTGGCAGAATATACTCAGAAGAACGGGATCTGCCTTCTGTGTAGCTTGAAGATAATGGACGGGGTGTTCTGTCTGTCCCCAAAGTGGTCCCAAAAGGCTTCGCTGACCACTCTATCGAGGATGGATAAGCTTCTTCAATGGACGGAGCAAGGGAGAAACGTGAATGCTCCGAGGATTCTTCAAGTTGTCTAGGTCCACGCCCCTATTAGGAGCGTTATGAGTGGAGTGTTTGAAAGGCAGACTTAAGTTGCACTTACATGGGTAGCATGGTGGAAGGCAGAGCGATGAACGGCAGGCTTCGGGAGACGCGCTTTGATCCCCGAATAATGAGCTGGCATGTCAGGAATGGGAACCATCGAGGAGAAAGGTGGGTTAGTTGGTGAAATAGATCTGAAAAGAACAAACGGTTTATATCCTTAAGCCGGACATCATAATTCCACGGTGGACTGGAAGATCGCCTTGACCCTGTCTTAAATCAAGTAGCGAAGAAACAGAAAAAACAAAAGCAACGGGCACCTAAATATGGAAGCTATGTCACGGAACTTGAGGGTCAACCGGGATAGGTTAACTCAGATATCAACGGTATACAAGGTGTCCTCCGTAAGAAACAGTTTTCTAACGGAAACCAGGTATTCTTGTCTTTCAGCCTGATATTAGCATACATCTACTGACGATGAAGATACCAATCGCATTGACTAAAATAATGATCCACACTCTCGAATTCAAATTGCTTGCAAACAATACGTCGGCCTTTTTAGAATAGAAGCGGACTGTCATCTATGGGGAATCAACAAACAGACCGCATTGCAGGGCTATATTGATTTAGACTCCCATATCAGGCTTTCCTTTGATGTGGGCATCTAGAGATCACCGAAGTCATCAGCCAATCCCAGAGCAATAGCACAGCCTTGTTCCTGGATCGGCGTTTCGTTGATTCGAATTCATGCCAATTAGTAGCAATTAACTCGCAACCTTCAAGACTTATTCTTCTATAGCTCATGGCATTTTGTTTTTGAGGTATATGTTCAGGTACTTTATGAGTTTGCTTCAATAGCTAGATAATCGGAGCACGGGCTACGTCATTTAGCCCGCCGCTATAGCGGAAGAGTTCCGCTTACGGTCGAAAGGTAACATTGCCGACCAATTTCAGGATTGTCCATCATCTCAGTCCCGGGTTGCAACTATATACCATATGAGAATATTTGCTTGCTGTGGGTCGTCTTTCAATCACTGATTCTGTCTACAACAGTATTTGAGGGTGATTGGAATATTGAGCGGAAGCAAATATAGGTACAAACCTCGGATACCAAACTTGCCTATTGTATTATAAGGGAAATACAAGGAAAAAGTTCAACCCGGGGATATGGATACCAACTAATGTTGCACCACCAGTAAAAGACAAGGTCACATCGTGGAAGTAACATCCCCGAATATGCGACAATTCATGCGGCCATCGCAGTGTAGTCCGAAGGCATCATAGTTACGCCTATCCCGGGTTAGAAGCACGGATATATATGACCTGGAGCGTTCTGATAAACCATTTATTTAAGTGGACATCACGCGAAGCCTCAGAGAAGGAGGCTACGACTATCCCAAGAAAGCATTATCGCCCAGTTCGATACCTAACTCCTTAGAGAATCGCCTCATTTCTTGCTCTAACTCGTCCTCAAACGAAGCGCTTCGCCCATGTCTGACCCATTGTTTAACCTTCAAAAAGAATACAATAAATAAAATGGAGCAACAGAGAAGCGGGGCGGACTCGGCTTACCTTACTAACCCAGAATAAGACATCTATGCTAAACATAACAATAACATAGGTCATATGATGCCAATATCCTAGCATCCGTTGCGAAAGGCTGAGGTAGGGTGCAGTGGCGAGAGAGCGAGAGGCCCATTGTCCGATAATCTTGACCCTATTGACAGGTGAACCCAAGGCTTGATTATTGCCTATAAAACTATCAGTGAAGGAAGTCATACAAATTCGAACGAGGAACATACCTTGGACCATACGCATATTCCGCGCAAGAAAAACTAGCGCTTTAGGGAACCGCTCAGTATTTTCTAAGAATTTCCTGAGCTTTTCTTTCATTTTCAAGCTTGCTTCATATGGGTCTAATTTCCTACGTTCCACATCTATTGAGCCAACAGGATTAATAAATGAACGGGAGTAGTGATTAATCACTTACTCGGTGAACGAGGCTTTGTTCGCCATGGCCCGAGTAAAACGCCGCCCGCCAAAAGATCTACACTTTCGCCACCGATACCCCATTCCGTAGCCACTTTACGGACTTCAGAGAGATCACCGTTAAGTAAACTCTTCCACAGCATCGCGTAATCTCTGCGTAGGTCTTCGGGCATCCGAACGTAAAGTCCGTGGTCAATTAAAACAAGCTGTGGCTCGTTTGACGGAGTTTTCCTTCGTATAATTATATTCCCTGGATGCGGATCACAATGGACGAACCCCCACTGGAATATTTGGACGCTGAAAAGAGATACTAGGGTATCCATGATGGCCGCTGCTCCTCCTTTAAGAGGTCGTGAAGAATAAGATGGGTCTGACGAACCATCCCAATTTGGCAGTAAAGATGGATCAAGAGTATTATCAGATTCATGTCGGCCGCCATCAAGAAGACGCTGTATTGCCCGTCTGTTACTCAGTTTTACACCGTCGATATATTCGGCAGTCATAACTTTACCCGTCGTATATTGATCGTATACCTGGGGGAGGTATTAGATCAGCGACGATGGCAGGGTATGATATAGTGTAACAACCTTCGGAATATATACTCTTCCTGAAAGCTGTGGTTCAGATGCGACCAACGCAGCCGTTCGCTTAGCATTACGAGCTTCGTTTAAGAAATCGAGTTCCAGCCTCATATGCTCAGAAATAAAATCTAACATATTTATTGATAGATATGTTGTTAAGGAGCTAAATATACTCACCGACAAGGAAATAAACAGGCATGTCAAACACCCAGCTAGAGGGTCAGAGAGTCAGCTGTGCACATCCAGCGAGATATTGTCAACATACTTTTCGTACATCCACATCACTAATCGATACGCAGCCAAATCCCAGTCGACTTGTTTGCTCACTGCCGGTTTCTGTATTTTGACCGCGACCCATGTATCCGGTTCACTGGGGTCTTCTTTCTTCAGTTTTGCGCGATGAACTTGAGCAATGCTCGCACTAGCAACAGCTCTTTCCTCAAATTCTTCGAAAATGCCGTCTTTCCCGATTGGCAGCGTTCCAAACTCAGAGACAAATACCTTTTCAACGTCTGAATACGGCACTTGAGGAGCATCGTCGAATAATTTACTGAATCTAGTGTGGAAGGGAGCAGGAAGCATCGCGGTATTTGCTGCCAATGCCTGCCCTGTTCGGATATAAGTAAAAACGATGAAGAATTGAATACAAATCCTACGTACCTATCTTAATATACAAACCGCCGTTCTTCACAAACAAATTGTAAATCCGTTCTGCCACTCTCTCGTGGATCTCCATGATTTTCTCCCCTTGACCCGGTTTAAAGTTGATTTTGTAATCGGCAGCTATTATTGCACACTGTACGTATAGCAATGAGTACCATAATGTGGAAGAGGAGAAGAGTAGTGATAACGAACTGTATATAAAGTCCTGGCATTCCTCAACAAAGAGGATGCATTAAATTCCCGATCCCATGTATAAACACCAATTCCTGTTACTATAACAAATCCAAATCCCTTGATCCAGCGATATCGAGGTGAATGTATTGCTTTTGAAGACGTGGCATATCGGCGTGCAAGGAAAGTCGTTGAAGCTTTCGGTAGACGTAGAGAGGAAGTAGGAATACACCGAGAGAAAGCAAAAACCATCAAACAACCTGAAATTAAGCTGTAGGGATAAGGGAGGTAGGGTATCTAAAAGGTGGTGAAAATCGTGAGGGGAAGATCTGCCGAAGGGTCGACGCGTCAGATCGAGTGTCGTAAGCTTACGGCCCGAGTGGCGTTCCATATTGAGTAGCTATCAGGTACTAGTGATATTTACTAGATGATTGCAAAGAGTAGGCCCTGCTAGCTCAATCGGTAGAGCGTGAGACTTTTATCTTCATAGCAGTAGCTTAATCTCAAGGTTGCGGGTTCGACCCCCGCGTGGGGCTAGTCTTTTGGAGCTTTTTTGCAACAAGTCGATGAAGAACTTTGTAACTCACTGAATACTTTTCCGTTGTGGTCTAGGCTAGGAAGTATCAATGCCCTCAGCCCTTTCGTAAGATATTTATGCTTCTGGTATCTAGTATAAGTAAGCTTCAACATTTTTCTTTTAACAACCTATATACATATCGATGAATATTTGAATTCGAAGGGTAAATTATTGTGCATTGTTAAATCTCGGCAACTTCTGGACTTACGCATTTCGAAGCACAAGTATTACTTTTTCCACCATCACGTATGGTTGACAGTGTATTAAGGTACTCTCGTTGGCAGTACTAATATCTTATTCTCGTATTCAGACAATTAATTATTCCTGTCGATCTGTACTCAAATATATAGTAACTGTATATTCTATAAGTAGGACGTGGTCATAAATAATAATCTAATGTTGACAAAAGAGTACCAAATAGCATTACAATAATACTCGGTACGGTCTTTTTGGGCGTGTTTGATGCGACAGGATCTAGCTGATATGGATACATGTCCGATAAGAATCAGATGAAAATATAATTTCTGGAGCATACCTGCACAGAAATACCGATAGGAAATCCGGCGTTTTTACAATCAATTGTAAGTTCTGGGTCCACCTTGAATATTAACCTTTAATTATAACTATACTGTCGTTGAAAACGTACCTTTCAAAATCTCTTCTTCTTTCTCTCTAAATCCCGGATCTGTGTCGGGTAATGCGATGATACAATTGAAGCAGGACAGGACAGAACTAATTGAGGCGTTGCCACAGAGACATTGAATATCGACGTGGTCTATAAGACATGCCTGGAGATCGAAGTTAGATAGTAGGTTCAGGTTCAAGTAAATTACATACTTTCTGTATTTCCGCAAATCCCTGACAGGCGGTTTGACACTGAAGTGTAGAAATGAGCTCACTGATTAGTCCTTCATACAAGGTATAAAATTACCTTTGCAGGAACATTAAAAGAAGGGACACCAGAAGTCCCTGTCCGTGCTTGAAAAATGGTAGTCACTTCTCTTGAGGAATGGGCTAGAGCTCCCATGACTACATACCATGGTTAGTCTTCGCTTCGTACCACTATATAAGGCCTTTACATACCGGTCCATCTATGTAGAAGTAACCTTACTATCCAATATACGTAAATCTTCATGATGAAGACAAAATCGCGACAGTCACTATCCTTGGGCAATGGAGTAGGGGGAACGACGACGGCGAGCTTACAGTGCGATATTTGGCGACCCCAGAACCAGTATATACCGATCCGAATAAAGGCTTGGCGAGGTTAATTTGACCGTGACGGCTTTCCTTGTGTGGAAGAAGTAACAGGAAGCAACTAGAAGCGATGATTTAGAGTTGTCGCTTATATATCATGTCCTTGGCGTACCATTGGCGATCCTCGTTGGAGATCCTCAGGGATTCGCTGGTCTGCTGGATTCTCATTCGCAGGTCGCCCCTCTACATCATTCCGACTAGGAATCAGAATGGAGTTCGTAAGTAAGTAATGGTGTCTTTATAAGCTAATGCATATCCCGTCTGATTCTAATGACCAAGTCACAACCAGAGGTTTGGGTGCCGAAGACCCCGTTGGAGTGATCCAATTAAATTATCCGCCCGTGAAGTTCTTGGACTTTGATTACTGTCTTCCTCGTGTGCTTTGCCATGGCTGAATAAGATCCGACTGGCTTTCAAAATTACTTGTTAGACGTCTTGGCAGGACTAAAGCAATAAGTCGGCATAAGAGCACCTATGAGGCTAGGTGAGCCTGGGATAAAATACTGACAAAGGGATATATGCTGATAGTCTATGCGACAGAGTCAGAGATATGCCGTCTCCGAGCCGGCCTCTAATCCCTATTACAGTGTGGTGACCGATGCGCCGGGTAACGGCTGGTAATGGTCTGAACGTGAAGCAGAGTGAAGTTTTCCTCAGTGAGCATATCTGATAAGAATTAGTCAATAACAAGAATTATAACATCTTCCCATCTCACTCAGCAGCCTTCAAAGTGTCATTAACCCTTCGAATTTTGCCTTCCTTTCTTCCGCAACCATCTCTCCAAGTTTATCGCCCTCAATTCCTGCAAAATCTTCGCATGTACGACACAAAATACATCCTATTCGAGATTCCTCCCATCTCGACCACATTCATTCCCTTCTTTCAAAAGGAGTCATAGGGTAGCAACGCTGGCCACTACGAACAACACCATTGCCCACAAGCCTTCATTAACACTCTAAACATCTCTTCAACTTCTATCCTCGTCTTCACGTTTTCAATAGCCTCAATCCTACTCTCTAGAGACGCCTGAGCTCTGACCACTCTCCTTCAAGCTCTGGTGGGGCATAGAAACCTTCGCTAGGTTTGACTCCTGGATAAACGACGACATCAGCGGGATGCCATAAAGAACCAAAGGATATTCCATCACAGCGTCATTTTCCCCCATCGTTGATTGAAGCTGACACCGTTGCGCGTATTTGGAGTAGTATGGAGGCGAGACTCGGAGCACGCGGCAATGACTTGGGATAAGAGCGTTTGACTTTGGGTATTCTGTTCAATACGAGTCGATGTGGATATGACGCGGGATAATGGCAGAGAGATAACATCACTCAAGGTTGCTGAGAGGATGTGTGGAAGTGTATGGGCTGTCAACGAGTGCTTTCGATCACGGACATTAACTCTGATAGGCTCTGCGTGGGCCAAAGGTTCTCGCTGAATCGGACCTTCTGCGGCCTATACATAAGAATCGCGAGAAGGATAGAACATCTAATAAACATACTGCAACGCGCAGCCACCGGATCCGGCCGGGACTCCTCCTTATGCACCGAGTTGCGCCGACCATCTATGACCGTGACGAAGAGCAGTCAGTCGGTGAAATTGGATGATTGAATCTTCTCAACATCTAGCTCCTACAGCATGCTCTGTACGCTAATCTTCTCTTATTCCGTCTGAAAATTAGCTGACGAACTGCCCATAATCGCAGCTTTTAGAGTCTCCTTATCGACGCGCAGCTCTTCTCAAACTGCCTATGTGAACCCTCTGTGAAGAGGATCGGGGCAAGTCAGGCTGCTGATACGTCGTCTCCCGGAGGTACATTTTTAATAGCATGGAGGTTGAGAGGGATCTCTAGAGGTTGTTGGTGTAAGTATCGATGGTGGATCCAGAAGACGCGGCTGCTGCATCTATGTGGACATACAAATTGGGACACCTACTCAGCGTGGCCATCATCGACACGGCAAGATGTCTGCGTCTCTTTCTTTTTCTGACAAAACTTGCAACCTTTATCTACGTGTAAGTAGCTACCTTATAGCATTCAGTGTACACCCTTGAACTTATACATGGTAAGGGGTGACCTTAAATCCCCCCACTCGTGGTAGGCGCACATATAGCCGACGACTTTTTAGTTACCGGTCACCGAAGTCATGTTTAAGCAACTCATAAAACAATAAAATATATATTCCAATCCTAACCCCTAACTTCTAACCTGGGGACTTGCGCCGCCCCCAGACCCCGGCGGCATATTCCTCTTAACAAAAAAGAATGAATATATACTGCCTAACCTAACCCTAACTTAGGGACTTGCACCGCCCCCAGACCCCGGCGGTATATTTATATTAACAAGAAAGAGTGAATATGCACTCCTACCCAACCCTAACGTGGGGGCTTGCGCCGCCCCGGCGGTATTTTTTTTCCACCAAAATAACAATAATATATTGCTAATCTATTTGAGGAAATAAGAAGAATTACATCTCAGCGGGTCCAACCCGGGTGCTACAGTCACGGACAGGCAAACTCAACAAATGTGGTAAAAGGCAGATTTCCCACGAACAGCTCGACCAAATGATTCAATTTTTTGGGAACAAACTCCGTTTTTGAAAAGCATTCGAAAAACACACCTCCGAAAATTTTCCCACGGGTTTTAGCTAACGGCGAAATTTTTGGGTACTTTGAACGAACTTTATTCATTGAATCAAGTATCCGAATGGAGCTGAACCAGCGCCTCTATCAAAATAAGTGCTGCATTGGAAATTGTGTGATGACCTTTAAACTTTCGAACTGCCCATGCTGCTGCCTTCCCTGTCAATCCCCCCTGATATGCTGCTGTAAACCTCCCAAGAACAGTTGATGAACCAGCGAATAACATCCATGGGGCATGCATCTAAGCACTGGATAGCAGCTGCCTTTGCCTGTTCAAATGTTGTCTTCTGAATTTGTCGATAACGGTATTTGGCCCAGCCCCAGTACTAGCAGTTAGGTAAATAATTGATTATTTATGGCACATCGGCTCGACCGATTTGACACAAAAGTTGGGAGTATAACCAGCTTCTCAAAAGGAAGCGATTGGGCATTTTTTCGAGATTTTAGGATCATTTTTCGCTAACGGCTGAATTTCTTCACCTCCAATATACTAAATTATGATTTCTGAGGGAACCGCTCGACCGAATTGGCTCAAAATTGGTCAGGGTTATCATCTCCATTGAACACACCATTTCCGTATGTTTTCGAGGAAATCAAAAGGTAGTTCCCGAAATTGGTTGAGTTTGCCTGTCCGTGACTGTACTATAAACCTCTTATTGATTACCGTGGCAGACACTGCAGTAGTAGCTACTTGATATTCTTACTATTCAATAGCACTTAATAGGCCCTGTTGCTAGTCCATTCCGGGCTCTAATCCGGGCGTCTGTATACATCTGTCAGCGGGCAATGGGGAGGATTTGACCATCACCCATGGTAATTCCTAAGATCTGGAGCCGCTGCTGTCCAACGACTCTTCTCGCTTTTAGTCAGACCTGTAAATCGATTCGTAGTAGGATTATTCAAGAAGATGAAATCTGGTCTGCATCCAGGCTCACAGTCTGCGCTCCCGGTCTACCAGGGCCTCCAACCAGTGTGTCAGAGTTCCGGCATGCATCACTGTTATGGAGGTGGAAGGCTTGTGAGGTCTGTCTCGTGTAAACAGCTCACATTGTTTGCTGTTATTAAACTCTGCATAGTATAGATATGCCAGCAACTTACGAACGACCTTTCTCCTATATTCTTAAGATTAAATTGTGCCGCAATGTGAGTAATTTCACAGTTCTAGTAACCCAGTTTACAGTTAATGCACCACTCTGTGTAACAGCAAGAGTGCTATAATAGTCTTAAAAAGTATAGTCTTCCTTCAGTGGTACGATTATATTCCGTTGTTTTATTATCTCTTTGCAGTCGTTTGGTCACCGTGGACTATAACCTTGTGCCTCGAACCATGAAGAACTCTATATTCGGATTGGAAAAGAATGCAATAACCCGTAGATATCCATGGGTTTCATCAAAGATTTTGCCTGACTACTATATTAGACCTCGGTTTAAATTCCAAAACACAAAAAAAACACTACCTCATATTCTACAGGCGCAACCTGACAAATACCATGCTCTTATTCAAACAAAATCACGTCAGGAGATCAGTCTGGTACCTCTACATCTCGATTTGCGAACTGCTTTAACTCGACTTGATTTCCTAAAGATTTATGGCAAAGTTGAAAGTATGATAGCTAAACGACAAAAGGTAAGGTCGAGATTGAGTGATAAAGGCTTTGTCCTGGCTAACTGCTGTTGTCTAGGTTGCTCACAGCTACTATACTTGGTGTCTCGCCTTGCCAAACACGCGTGCTGAGTTGGAACCAAACATGTGTATGTTTCCTATCTTCACCAGTACTTTTCACTGAAAGGAATGTACACATTACAGCTTGGCACGTCTTTGCTATAGAAATAGATGGTAAAAAATCTGGGTGTTTACAGTGAATGGTCGTATCCAGAATATTTTGCTCATCAGTTGCAACACTGGAGTCCCGATGTCGCCTTTCAGTATGTGCTGCATGTGATCATTGTGATGTATGTGTAGGCTTTTTAACGATAATTTAAACCATTTAGAACTGCATGTGCTTGAGGAAGATATCATCACTGAGTTTCAACAGGATGCTGAGACCAGATTACAGTATCCCATTTGTGGTGCTTCTAGGAAGGCATATGACAGCGGGAAGCTGGATACACTCTTCGAATCCCAATGCGACCGCATATATCTGCTCGGCAATCAGAACCAGCATGCAACCTGCTGCTAACTCAAATCAGTAGCGCCGCATTGGCTGCTGCCTCTCTTTCCATGTTCTCAGGTTTCACACACTCATCAGGAACCCCCCTCGTCGCATCAGACATTGCAAGCGGCTCTGTATTGGATCATTTGCCCACTCCCACACTTGCAGCAGTCGATTCACCATTCGCTGGACATTATTTTTGGGAGATATATGAGTTTACACCAACTGCATTAGGACTCAAATACAAGCCTGTTGATAGGAAGGTCAAACCAGTGCCGACCATGATGCCTGATGACACTAGAGAGTTTGTGCAAAAGCCACAACACCACCTGGTGGCTTTTTGACATTGTGCTGCTGTGGCTCCTTCCTGGTTAGGAAGGTGTATTTTCCCTTTACAGAAGTCATACAGTAAATAAAAGTGGAGCATAAAGTGGAGCCACCACTGTGGCTCCACAGCCACATAGTCTATCAAAAGCCACAGCAACACAATGTCATAAAGCCATGAGGTGGCAGTGTGGCTTTTGCACAAACCCTCTACTATACCCAAACAAAGATTCTCTGAGGATCCCCTCACATCTCTCCCTTCCATTTCTCTTAATCCACCTCCTATCAAAGAATTCAGCAGGCGGTTAATGGAAGAACACTGGTATAAGATCAAGATGGACAGAGAGTTTCTTATTGAAGAAGAGCTCAAATTATCTTTCCAAGTCTTAAAGAATAACGAAGGAGCTTTAGCATGGGATGATTCAGAAAGAGGCACTTTCCAGGAAGATTATTTGGAGCCAGTTGTTATTCCAACAGTAGAACATGAGCCTTGGGCCCAGAAAGTCATTCAATTTATCAAGAAGAAGATTGCAAGCGATGTTTACTAACCTTCTAGTTCTTCATATTGCTCTCATTGGTTTTGTGTGCTGAAGAAGGATGGAAAATTCCACATAGTTCATGACCTGCAGCTGCTCAACACTGTCACCATCAAGGATGCTGGATTGCCCCTGAATATTGAGCCATATACTGAGCACTGCACTGGCCAATCAATTTATTCCATGGGAGATCTATATGTCAGCTATGACCATGCACCCCTCGCTGACCACTTGAGGGATTTAACAACTTTTCAGACTCCATTGGGACTGCATCAGCTCACTTGCCTCCCCATGGGATGGGCTAATTCTGTTGCAATATTCCAAGGCCATATTACATTTATTCTTCAAGATGAAATCAAGGTGGCACCTCCTTTTATTGATGATATTCCCATTTTAGGACTGAAGACCCATTACGAGTTAGAAGATGGGACTTATGAGACTATTCCAGAAAATCCTGGCATTGGAAGATTTGTTTGGGAGCATTTTCAAGATGTTAATTGCATTTTTTATCACATCAAGCATGCAGGAGGAATGTTCTCTGTGTGCAAGGTTTTCATTGGTATGCCAGAAGTCAATATTATCAGCCACACTTTATAATGGATGAAATATTTTATTCACATGATACTAACTGAACTCAAATATCTATTGAGTATTGCAGGTAGTACAAAGTGTGTGGTAAAGAAGTATATGCTGGCACCTAATGCACCGGCACACTAAATGTGAACCATTATGGACATTTATGGTGTCCACACTACTTATTACATAGCATGTATGTACATAATATAATATGTACATTATAAAACATTATTTAATATAATATATATAATACATAACAGCCATAAACTGTTACATCCTCCCCAGCTGACTGCTACTAGCCGTCACTTATATAGATCATCTAATTCATGATCTATATTCATAGTACTCTCATCTCGGAGAGTACTGCTGGCACCAGTTATTAGTGGTGCGCTCATCTCCACATCAGGAGCACCATGGGGTGGTTCTTCCTCATATGGAAATACCTATTTATAACAAGTTTTTATATCTTATATGTTCACATACGACTAACTGAACTCAGGTTATTATTGAGTAGGTAGTACAAGGTGTGGTTAAAAAGATATATGCCAGCGCCTAATGTGCCGGCATGCTAAATACAGGCTGTTGTGGACACTTATGGTGTCCACACTAATTATATAGCATATATGTACATTACATAATACATATATATAATAATATAACAGCATATAACTGTTACATCCTCCCTGGCTGACTGCTACTAGCAGTCACTGATATAGATCCTCTACCTCAGGATCTACATTCATAGTACTCTCCTCTGGGAGAGTACTGCACGCACCACCAGTGGTTGGTCTGTGCATCTCTACATCTGGTTCACTGCTTGGTGGTTCCTCAGAGTAGGGGAGTATAGGCTCATGCTCATTATTGTAAGCCTCCAAGTCGGCATCCAACTGTTGGTGGCTGGATTGCCCAAGCTTAGCAGGCTGCAACGGGTGAGCCGTGGGTGTTACGGGCTGATCCTAACGAAGGGTTCCGAAGCGTGACCGAAGTAATGAACGAAGTCACACTAAAGAATGAAGGGTTAGAACCGAAGGACTTGGCTTCAACGTCGTGGGTTGCACCTTCTTGAAATGTACGTGTCCTTAATTTGGAACAGATTAGAACCAACAATATAAGAGTGGATTTGAATACCGAAGTTCTGAACGAAGTGTTTGAACGAAGTCCGAACGAATTCCCGAATGAAGGTAGGACTTTGGAGTAAGATCAAAGGTTCAAGGTGAAGTTCGGAGTTGATCTTTGAAGGTTGTATTCAGTTCAGAGGTAATAGAGGTCTGAAGTATATAGAGAAGAATGAGCACTAGGCTCGAGTATAGGAAGGATATACACTAAGGTCTATAAGGCTAATGGGCTAATTTCTGACTGGAGAAAACTAGCTAAGATACATGTACTTATATACTATAAGTCCATGGACGAAAGCGGAAGGAAGTATTACAAACAAATAAGTCAAATGCAGAACAGGGTACAACATAAAGTGATAGAACAATGGGTATATGCATATCGTTGAATAGCGAAGGTTCGGGGGAATGTATAAACGAATAATATGAATGATCGAAAAGGTATGACGAACAAATATGCAATAACGAATATAAGTGAACGGAGGATATGTCATGAGAACAATAAGTGAACGGAAATATGCCATAAGAAAAGATAAGCGAACGGAAACAATACAATTGAATTGGAAATGAACATGACGAAGTGTCATCTGTCAGAATAGAAGAAGTATTGAGGACCAATTGTGCCAGGTCTGGGGAAGACTAATAATAGTCTTATGGAATAGTGGAGTGGATAGTGTGATAGAACAAAGTATGTGGGCAAAGGCGTTGCCATCGGGATCAAGAAAGAAGTTGGGGTGTGGGTCAAGGGTTTGTTGTGTGAACATGAAGACAAGGTGGGATGCAAAGTCGAACGAAGTAAGATATGAAGTTGAACAAAGCTCTCCGAAGGTATGTGACCTTCTCCGAAGCTTCTTAGAGGTTAAACAAAGTCACGTGTTGTGACACTTAAGCACGGGAGGTCACATACCTTCGGAGAGCTTCGTTTGAACTTCGTTCGACTTCCATCTTACTTTGTTTTGACTTCGCTTCTCCTCCCGTCTTCGTATCTGCACAACAAACCCTTTGCCCACATCCCGACTTCTTCTTGGTCCTGAGGGCAACGGCTTTGCCCACATACTTCCTTCTATCACACTATCCGCTCCACTATTCCATAAGACTATTATTAGTCTTCCCCGGACCTGGCACAATTGGTCTTCAACACTTCTTCTATTTCGACAGGTGGCACTTCGTCATGCCCGTTCCTAGTTCGTTTGTATTATTTCCGTTCACTTATCTTTTCTTATGGCATATTTCCGTTCGCTTATTGTTCTCATGATATATCCTCCGTTCGCTTATATTTGTATTGCATATTTGTCCGTCATACCTTTTCTATCATTTACATTATTCGTTTATATATTCCCCCGAACCTTCGCTATTCGACGATACACATATACCCATTTGTTCTATCACTTATTCGTGTTATGTTCCGCATTCGACTTAATTGTTTGTAAGACTTCCTGTAACAGATATATATGCTGTTATATCAATACCTATATATTTACTATAATATATTTAATAATTAATATATATGATATTAGTTATATGAGCTACAT